>JAHDVE020000001.1:0-116191 GCA_022606495.2 Halesus radiatus
CTCTGTGGCCGAACCCAATCTGTACAAGCGAGTGGTAAAAACTCTCCCTTTGTAACCCTTACTTCTGGAGTCCCCCAGGGTTCAGTGCTGGGACCCCTACTTTTTATTTTGTTCATCAACGATGTTACCAAAATAATAGAATCATTCGGACTTCTTTCCCATTGCTATGCTGACGATCAGCAAATCTACTTTTATTGTGCACCGAATGAGAAAGACAAATTAAAGGAAATTACTGTCAAATGCATTGGCGCCATTACAAAATGGATGTCTTTGAACAAATTAAGATTAAATCCATCCAAAACAGAATTATCTTTGGACAGCAACAAAAAAGCGCCAATCAATGTTAGATAAATCTCCTCTCACTACTTCGGGCTGTAACATCATCCCTAAAACAGGCGTTAAACTTCTAGGTGTGCATCTAGATGCAGATCTATCACTCAAATCCCAGATTAACAAGACAGTAAGCGCAGGTTTCTTTCACCTGCGCCAAATCAAATCAACACGGAGAAATATTCCAGCTAATGGCACAAAGATGCTGGTAAATTCTTACGTTGTTTCTCGACTCAATTACTGCAACGGCATATACGCAAGTCTCCCCAAAATATATACTGACAGACTTCAGTCAGTTTTCAATGCTGCAGCAAGGCTGTTAACCGGCGTTTCCAAATACTCCCACATATCTTAACATCTGCGGAACCTTCATTGGCTTAAGTGTCCTGAGAGGATCCAGTTTAAACTATGCTGGATGGTCTTTAAGGCCATACACGACATGGCACCACCCTACTTGGCGGAGCTATGCACTCCAAACGATGTCAACACTAGGCAATTATCACTTCGATCAGCGTCTTCAACGGCCATAGGAAGACTCTCAGTACCTAAACGCAATCCCAATACCAATTTCGGAGACCAAGCTTTTGCGGTGGCAGGCCCAACAGCCTGGAACAAACTCCCTTCACATTTGCGAAAAATCGACAGCTCTACTGAATTCAGAACAAAACTAAAGACTCATCTTTTTAAATTATCGTTTCCAGAATATCGACCCCATTGGTCTAATGGTGTTTTCGAGTACTCAGTCCAAGAGAATTACTTATAGTCCTATTTACCTTCTACCGCCCAGACCACCTTCTTTAATTTCAATAAAAATTATTACACTTTTGTGTTCTTTACCACTGACAGCACGAGCAATAATCATACAGGTCATACAGGAACACATGAAAACTGGACGAAAAAAGTATCGTGTAAGAGCGTCTTAAGGACGTCTTTAAGATGGCCAAGGGAGCGAGGGAGAAAGCATGGTGCGGGGGACTCGAAGCGTCGTTCAATCGAGCCGGATCACCGAACCGGTACACTACAAATAGCTGATTTAGTGATCCGGCTCACTAAACCGAGTCGCTTCGCCCACCACTACTCGAAAGCGTCCGCTGATCTGCGCGTCTATACGGCAGATCGGCCAGCCGGCTGACGTTGCGTTGTTTTGGGTAAAAAAAAATCACTACACTCGGCTCGCTGGCCGATACGATGATCGATAGGTCTCCGCGCGGAAGTGTACGTGTAAAGGGATTTTTCAGAGATCGGAGCGAAGCGTGACCTGATGCGTGATATGTCGTACGGTTTAAAAGTATTTCTACAGTTTTGACCATAGATATCATAAGATAGACAGCGCTATAGCTATTAAGCAATTAAAATAACAACGACATTTCTTATTTGCGACGATTATAAATTACTTACGTATTAACAATGCAAATTTATATAGCTTATTTAAAATGTTTCGTTCAAGAATTAACTAATACAGATTTTGTTTCTATGGTTTGCTTTTGATTATCCATAAGCAGGCGGTGAAAAGCAATAGACATGAAAAACGCGTACGTGTAAAGGCATAGCACGCCGGTCGCTGAGAAAAACCTACGCGTAGGACCGACGTTTCGGAACGAAGTGTGGTGAGATCTTAAGTCCGAAGCGTACGTGTAATGTCCGCTAATGCCGTAAGATCCTTGACTCTGGAACCATATATCTACCTATCGGGAGTTTAAAATCCAAATTTAATAAATAATTTATTAAAATGTATTAATTCTTTTTTTTAATGCTCCCCATATGAGGTCGTGTCTGTAATCAACTACTCAAGGTCAAGTGTCAAGGTGATCTATGAAAATGTGAATGAAGCAAGCAAGACAGTTTATTATTACTTTACCTATAGCACGTCGTTCCAGAATTGCAGATTTCCTATTGAGCGTTGTAAACGATCCTTTTTGTCGTACACATTTCACATTCTTCGTCTTCGCAAATGGCTTCTGTTCTTCGATATGAAAAATAGGATTTGTTCTATTTTTGATACCCTTTTTTGTTCAGTTTGGCGTGTAATATTAGAGAGCTGTCATTGTTTAACGTAACTTTTATTTTACGTATTAGGTTGGTATGTGTAAATGCCGCGTGTTTATTTCGGAAGCAATTCCATTCGGCAACCATACCTACTAGGAGTACTAGGTGAACACAGAAACTAAACAGCCGATAGTATTTCAAGCACAACTGCCCGTTATGAAAAGTCTTACTGAATTTTTTGGTATGCGAAAATCACCCGCAAAAGAGTCCAAACTGGGGTTAACTGAGGCTTAAGGAAAAGATGAAGGTTTGGAAGTAAGCGAGTTGCCTGGCCGAGAGTGTAGAATAATAATAGTATTAATTGAATGATTTGTATAGCACCGTTTTAGTTAAAAATCAAGGGCGCTGTACAAATATTACTTGCTAGTTGTAACAGACGCATATTTATTTCACATCTTTAAGATGATGCCACTGAGATGAAACGATTACTCAGCTTTGATAATTTATTTATCGATTAATTTATTTTCTAATTTGTTTTTCAAAATTCGGAACGGGCGCTGCCTGTTTCATGCATAACTTAATTTTGGTTTTGAGGCCAAAATATCCATCCAAATCTAGTACGGATGAGAAGTATTTTATTTATTTTTGTTTTAAATTATGGAGTATATGCCATAAAAAAAACAATTTTCGTAATTTTAGAGGCAACTTAGAAAATTATTTGCGGTTTTATTGCATTTAAAAAAATTATATTTGATATCTAAGTATGATTATGTAAATAATTCTTATTTTAATATATTTTTTTGTGTTTTCTAATTTTATGCTTCATTATATTTTCAAAGCAAACGGGATATTTTTTTTAAATCGCCGTTAGCCCCCAACTAATTGATCAAGGTGCCTCTAAAATCGCGACAAATCAATTCCTTTAATGGCCTATATTTCGTAATGTAAAACAAAAATAAATAAATTACTTCTAATTCGTACTAGATATTAACTATACTTTAGGATGAAAAAAAAAATTAGGTTAAGGTGAGTATTTTGACCTCATATCCAAAATTAAGTTTTGAATGAAACCGTTCCTCTTAAATCAAATAATTTATATTACAGTTTTGTTTTTCATATTTTCATTAGATCTCTTATCACTATACACATGTGAGATTTACAATTAGTTTTAATCTATTCATCTGTAATTATCAAGAAAATCTAGGACACTCAGACAAACATTCATTTTTATATATAGAGAAGATATTAATGTTTTTTTTTCGAATTTGGGACTGGAGAAGAGATTTTAAAAAATAACAGAAAATGCTAATAGAAAATTCTTCGAGTAAATACTCGCAGTTTACCTGAAATTTTCGATGTAATTACTTACTTTTACAAATATTAATATTTATTTACAATGTTGCGAACTATGAAAAGTTTCTAATTTTTCTATAAATTACTTTAGGCAGATACTAACTGGCTAGCTTCGCTACGTACTCGTAAATTGGGTATTTATGTATTTAATTATTCGCCCAACTGGGCTTTTACGTGGACTTTTAGAACAGAATGTAATGAGCTGGCAAAAATTATAATTACAAGATAGTCTTAAACCATAAAGTAATGAATAATTTTATTAAAACGTGTAATCGAAACAAAATATAAAACTAAAACAATATTATAACACAAATCATTAACGCTACATTATCCAAGCTACAATAATTAATGTTGGATTCATTCTGTATAGATGACGCTTTACTTTATAAACGGAGTCAGCAAATACGAGTATATCAACAACTTATACCTCCAAACTTGTTGCCCAGATCACTGTTACTGATAGTTAGTTGTGTACGAATTGCAGAAAAGTGTTACAATTTGTCTTGTGTTCTTCGTCGGTACATGTAATTTAATAGTGGCGACGATGGCAGGGTTTTCAATTAGGTGGTTAATTTGAAATTTGAAATAATTCTCCTGTCAGACAGCGTATGTAATTGTATCATTTATGGGTATGACTTTCCGAAGGGATGAGTTTTAAGCTTAGCTCTGAATTCTGTCGAGTCTTTCGATCTTCGATCGTATGGCAGTTTATTTCAGGCTTTAGGGCATGACACGCCGAAAGCTCGCTCACCGAACTTAGTGTCTGGTGTGCGCTTTGGTTCCTGTTGACGTGTAGAGTATGCAAAAGGTACAATACTTATCGAGCCATCATTATTTTTATTTGAAATTTCCGGCAGTTGATTCCTCGCTTCTTTGATTCATGCATCGTTATCAGAGGGTTATGGGGCGTGTCTGACAATCATCACGCTTGTTTAAAAAGCAGGCTTATGTGCTAATTGCATGACTCCTTCAACCCGCTCACCTCACCTCGCTACCCACACCTCCACGCCGGACCCAAAACAACTGGTGTATATTTACGGGCCATCCACACGACTGGTTTGTCCGATACTGACTAAAGCCATCGCGTCAAAAGGTGTGACCATCTGATCGTCTTTTCCTAAAGTCATGCCTACCAACTATGGGAAAGGACGACCGGATGGTAGAACCTTACGACGCGGTGGCTTCAGTCACTATCGGGCAAACTAGTCGTGTGGAAGGCCTATTTATTCGTACCGCTTATAATAATGATAATACTTGGATGACTTGATGATTGCCGTTTTTGTGGAAAATATTGTTTGTCCAATGATGGAGGAATTAAGGCGATCCACTTCCTAAAATTCGAACGAAATCACGCACTCCTAATGCAGGTGGCGAAAAGGTAAGAATGTGAATGGAAGAAGATGCCGGGGACGCCCGAGGAAGACATGGCACGATCAAGTGAATCAAATACTTGAGTCGGGCCATGTCAAAAGTCGGAATAAAACAAGAGAATGTATGAGGCGTTGTATGAATGTGAATGAAGTATAAAGTGTATGCTAAGATCGAGTTGTTCGGCGGTCGGTCCTCTCTGCCTACCCCTGCGGCAAACGGAGTGATGGTTTGTTAATTAGTTAGTTATTTACAATGTCGCGGACTATAAAAAGTTTCATATTTTCTGTTAATGACTTTAGGTAGGTACTAACGGCTATGTAGATTGGGTATACAACATGGAATTCGTTTTTTTCATAGATTTTTTTCGAAATATATTCTTAATTAATTATAGAAATCGAAAAATCACAAGGAAAACATTTAAATATTTATATTTATTTAAAGCCTATATATGAATAAAAATAATAATTATCATATTTTTGAAATGCTAAGCCAAAAGAAGTCTGACAATAAGAAATTATAGAAAATATCAATTATATTACCTTTTTAAACCACTGAGCACGAGCGTCGAGCGGCGAGGCTTATAACTGTTAGTACAAACCTAATAGCCTTTTTAATATATTTTCATTTATGAGCATAAAAGCAGTAAACTCTGCAGGTTACCTAATATTAACTAACTAACCATCACGCCATTTCCCCGCAGGGGTAGGCAGAGAGGAAGGACCGCCAAACAACTCGATCTTGGCATACACTTCTTGCTTCATTCACTTTCATACAACGTTTCATGCATTCTCTTCTGTTATTCCGACTTCTGACATGGCCTGACTCAAGTATTTGATTCACTTGATCGCGCCATGTCTTCCTCGGACGTCCCCGGCTTCTTCTTCCATTCACATTCGCGTCATATATTTTCCTTACACTCCTCTCCTTGTTCATTTGCTCTACATGCCCAAACCATCTAAGCGTCCCATTCTTCATCTTGCTCACTACGCTTACATCAACCTTGCATTCTTTACGAATCTCAACATTTTTCACACGATCATAGATGGTTTTACCACACATTCGTCTCAGAGATCTCATTTCTACAGCATTCAGTACACTTTCATCCTTCCTCTGCCAGTTCCATGCCTCACTGTCATACAGCAGGGTTGGTATCAGTAGGTAATATTTATTTTAAGAATTCTCGTTTTCTGAATATCTCATAGAAAATCTGTTAAAATGTATGGAAAACCTCAATTCCGCCAACGCGGGCCACTAGATGCGCTAGTGTAGTATGTTTCCTATTCAATGTATGGGAAATGTAAGGAGCTGGAGTTATTATCATATTTCTGCGGTATTTGCTTTACGTAATCTAGTATCTACAACAGATGCCACAACATGCCTCAATAAATGTGTGATGCTATAGCTCCACTGGCTCCAGACAGCTGTGAGCAGTTAGAACTCTATTGTGGTGTTTAGATTTTTTTTTTAAATCTATGTAAAACAATCCTTCATTCAAAACAGAAAAACTCAAAAAATTGAGAGCGGCCATTAAAACTTTTGGCGTCAAGTAGCGTGAAAGGCATAGACAAACAGAATTATTATTATTAGGTACCTAATACCTACTAATAATATACCTTGATGTATGGCAGTGAGGCATAGAACTGGCAGAGGAAGGATGAAAGTAGACTGAATGCTGTAGAAATGAGATCTCTGAGACGAATGTGTGGTAAAACCATGTATGATCGAGTGAAAAATGTTGAGATTCGTAAAGAATGCAAGGCTGATGTAAGCGTAGTGAGCAAGATTAGAAAGGGACGCTTAGATGGTTTGGGCATGTAGAGCGAATGAATGAAGAAAAGAGTGTAAGGAGAATATATGATGCGAATGTTAATGAAAGAAGAAGCCGGGGACGTCCACGGCACGATCAAGTGAATCAAGTACTCGAGTCGGGCCATGTCAGAAGTCGGAATAACAGAAGAGAATGTATGAGGCGTTGTATGAATGTGAATGAAGCAAAGAAGTGTATGCCAAGATCGAGTTGTTTGGCGGTCCGTCCTCTCTGCCTACCCCTGCGGGGAAACGGCGTGATGGTTAGTTAGTTAGTTAGGTACCTATCAATTAACAATACACATTTCGTATACAAATAACGTACGTCGCATCTTGTGTCTACGCTTCAGACGGGTGAATGAGACAAAATTCTCAGAAGGACAGAGAAGGAACGATGATTTGATTCCGGATTTGTCGGGTTTGGAATTCCGTTCGGCCGTTGGGAATTTTTTTGTCCGTTTAGGTGTGTCGTTATTCGTTACAAGATTCGTTAGCCGAAGACCGGTAGTTTGGGATGCCGCTGACAGGTCCGTTGCGGCCTCTCCTTCTCTCGTATAAAGCGATGTGCGTAGCAAAAAGAGAGGTTAAAACGGTCTCTCGGCGGTGGGGTGTAATTTAAATATTGTTTGAATTATCAGCGGCGATTTGAGCTTGCGTGTGAGGCACATCTTGTATAAATAATTCGATGTGTGAAATGTTGATTGCGTGTGTGTTTTTTGCTAGATTATTACTCTTGCTGAACAGGGGTGGGCCCGTCCTGAGACGTTGACAGAACCCACAGGTTATATTATTTTATTTACAGTATTTTAATTTAACCCTAGAAGACTAATCGTATTTGTATATATGTAAAGACTAAACATTTATCAACATGACTAACACCACTATCAGCCCTCTCAAAATGTATTTTGTCGTTTACGAAGGCTTCAAACGTTTATGTTATTTTATAAAACTACTTTATATAAAGATTAATAATAGAAAAACATATACGTAGTTTATATTGTTTTTTTAAAAAGATGTTAGCCTTAACGGCCAGCACCCATAAATACACACTTTACCGATTGCTAACTCAAGAAATATTACTAATGATTTATCTGTAAAGTTTATACACGTAATTAGGAAAATGTATTGGATTTCCAAATATAATAATCCCCAAACTGTAATCTTTTAAATTCTATATGAAATATATACTGGAATATTAGATAAAATGTTCAAAATTGCTTTCACTGGTTTTACCATAAGTACACACTTTACACATTGCTAACACAAGAAATATTACGAATGACTTTTCTGTAAATTTTATACGTATCATTAGGAAAACGGATATTGTTTCCAAAGACCTCAAACTGTAATCTTTTAAATTCTATATGAAATACGTACTAGAATATTAGATAAAAAGTTCAATATTGTTTTCACTGGTACTGAAACTGTACCTATTTTCAGACAGTTTGGGATGTATTACATAGAATTTAAAGATTCTGCATTTTTGTCTTTTGAAACTTGTACATTTATCTAACTACCCATATAGAATTTACAGATAAATTATTTGCGGTATTGCTTGAGTAAGCAACCTGTAAAGCGATGTTTACGGCCATTTTTTAGTGCTGGCCCTTAAGGCTCTAACTTTTAGAGGTCAAAATTAGTGAATAATCATAAATCTGAAGATAATTGACGAAAATATTTTTTTTTCTCAATTTCTATAACTAACTTGATAAGGTTCATTATATTATAAAACATTAATATTACTAATTATTTGTCCATTTGATTGACACATTTATGCACCTTGTGTTCTCTGCAGACTGGACTGGACAAGGGTGCCGTATATGTACATTTAACATGATAGAACTTACCCCCTTAGCGCAGGCGTCCTTGCAAGCCCTCGCCAGCGATTAAGTTGGCACGGAGAACTAGCGCGTTCGGCGAATTCCTTAGAGAGATGCCCCATAAAATGCAACCAGTGTTAGTCGACACGACTAACACTGCGTCTTCTACGGTTAATTATTTATGTGTGAAATGATTTTCAAAGGAAGTTGACAATTCTCGCCAATCTATAAGTTTCCTTTTTCGATTTCCTTAATACATGAATACGGTGATAGAGTCCCAACTGGCCAGAGTCAGTGAGATTATGGCATCTTCGAATGCGGTATGTTGAGAGACTGAATTCACCGGGAGAGCATGGAGATGAGGAAGAGTGAGGTTGAGAAGAGACTTGATATTCAGATCTGATCACTAAACACGTCAAGTCATTTCAAGCAACGTTTCGTTTCTAAATGTGGGTATTTAAAAAACGTATCTATTTAAAAGGAGCTAGAAGAAAATGTAAAACGCCGTTGACATTAAACCATTTTATTATATTATATTATTATTTCACCAGGGCGATACTGAGAATATCTACAGCTTTACAACATTCCCAGGGTATTTTCACTGTATTTTTTATTGTCTGAAAAAATAAGAAAGAAATTACACCATAATGGTGCCAATTTAATTTTAATTTAGTGACGATAAATACATTTTCTATGACGATATAAAATGTGGATATGGCGTTACGTCACGCTGGCCAACGTCGGTGACAGCCGTCTTACCAACCAGTAGCGTTTTATACGTCATAATGAGTATAATGACGTTGTAGCCAGTTAGAACCGTTTAAGAGGAACGGCTGTGCGGCCCGTATCATACAAAACTTAATTTTGTATTTGAGTCCAAAATACCCACTCAAACAGAATAATCTTTTTCTAAATCAAAAGTAAAGTAAATATCTAATACGGATTAGAAGTATTTTTGTTTTAAATTATGAAATATAGGCTATATTTGTTTACAAATCAATTTTTCATGATTTTAGTGTAAACTTTGAAAATGATTTGCGGTTTTACGGAAAAAAATGATTACATAAAATAAAATTAAAAAACGAAACATCTTAAAAAAGATTTTTTTTTCGGGTTGATATTTTAAATTATGTTTGCCAATTTTTGTGTTCCAGCGTAAATTGGTCGTTTTTTATTTAAATTTTTATCCATCATAATAATTATTTTGACCATTTTTATTTTATATTTCATTATATTTTGACAGCAGACGCAGTAAAATTTTCTTTTAAATCATTATTAGCCCCCAAATAATTGCTAAAGTTGCCGTTGAAATCTCAAAATATGTTTTTTTATGGCCCTTATTTACTAAGCTCATAATAATTTTGTAAAAAATACTTCAAATCCGTACTAGATATTTGCTATACCTTTTCATGAAAAAAAATCATTCGGTTTAGATGAGTATTTTGACCTCAAGTCCAAAATTAAGTTTTGTATGAAACAGGCTGCGAAGCCGTTCCTTTAGATCGTTTTTAAAATCAATAATTATGTATGAAAACATTAAAATTACGCTTTCTTAGAATGATAATAAAATTCAGAAAAATAATATTTGTTCATTCTACACATTTTTAACAGTACCTATCCATAGTTTGTGAAAATATCCTATTAGAGATACCTTTGTCCCATTGACGGCAGTACTCAGATAAAAATGGTAGAAAAAGCGTATAAAAGTGTTTTTAATATACTTCATTGTATTTAAAATGTAGTTCAACATCAAAACGTATAAAATCTACTAAAAAACAATGCATACCATTACAAAATTTATAAAAAACAATTAAAAATGAATAATAGATAAATTTCTTACCAAATCAAATACCTGTCAGTAATTCATTTGCGCGCCAAAACGCTCCCCAGTGTTGCCAGATGTAAAAAAAGGCATGGAAAAACAAACTACATAATAATAATATAATGTAATAGTATTATGGGACTTATAGCTAGGTGGGTACCTACTCGGATGGGCGGGCAATGTCGTTAGATATATACATTTATCATACATCTCGTTTCAAGTTCAATATTTCTATGCTTGATCTGTAGCCAGGGGTTTTAAACGTGTTTTAAAGGTGAGTATTAAAAGTGATAATATTTAAAAAAATAATCACACATATCATTTAAAAAAAGTAGAAAGTCCTAAGAGAGCTGTTTGAAAATAAATTAAAGAAAAAAACAATATGGTGTCGTGTTTTATTTTTATTTTCTTCCTAGTTCACTTCGAAGAAATAATCATAGTTGCAAATGCACAGATCAGATATAAAATGCCTTGTAATTTTCATGACGCCCAAACAGTTAAGAGCATTTTTGTTGCTTCTAAAATCGAATTTATGCTTTATAAAGCTTTTAAAATTATTTGACGGCCTCCATGGTCGAGGGGTAAGGCTCTCGAATACGAATCCGAAGGTCGCGGGTTCAAATTCCGGCGTGCGCAAGTAAATTTTATTTAATTAATTTGTGTTGTTTCACAATTAATTAATTTAAAAATAATTATAGTATATTTGCGCATGTTCCAGGGTGGAAGATACTCTCAGTATCGCCCTGGTGAAAGACCATCATTCAGAATTGAAACGCTGCTTGAAATGGCTTTTAGCCGTGTTTGGTGACCAGATCTGAATAGCCAGGTATTTCCCCACCTCCCTCTTCCCCTTCTCCTTCCCCTCCCCAATACCTTCAGCTTCACAACATTCCCCAATTTCGAATGCCATAGTCTCACTGGCTCCAGACGGTTGGGAGCAGTTGGGACTCTTGTGCGGTATTCATATAAAAAATAAATAGTTACTACCCGTCTTTGCCCGATTTACAGAAGATTTTTTTTCGAAATCGTTTTTCATTGATTACTTGGAAAATATGAATCTTATCTTATTTTATTGACAAAAAAATTAAAAAATTTCACTCCATTACTGGAAAAAATGAAAAATATTTTTTTTTAATTCGTTTTTCGTACAAACTACATTTTTTACAAGGTTAGTGCAACTTTTTCGATAAATAAATTATATTTTCATCAAATCGTCATATTATTTAATTATCAATTTACCTTCATAAATTAGCAAATTTGTCAAAACTATGGCCAGTAATAAATTAATTTATTAAATATATCGGTTACAGACTTTAAGCAGTTGTATGAATGTGAATGAAGCAACAAGTGTATACCAAGATCGAGTTGTTGGGCGATCCGTCCTCTCTGCCTACCCCTGCGGGGAAACGGCGTGATGATTAGTTAGTTACCAACGTCTCATTCTCTTCTGTTATTCCGACTTCTGACATGGCCCGACTCAAGTATTTGATTCACTTGATCGTGCCATGTCTTCCTCGTGCGTCGCCGGCTCCTTCTTCCATTCACATTCACGTCATATATTATACTTACACTCCTTTCTTCGTTCATTCGCTCTACATACCCGAACCATCTAAACGTCCCTTTTTTAATCTTGCTCATTACGCTTACATCAGTCTTGCATTATTACGAATCTCAACATTTTCACACCATCATACCACACATTCGTCTCAGAGATCTCATTACTACAGCATTCAGTCTACTTTCATCCTTACTCTGCCAGTTACATGCCTCACTGGCATACATCAGGGTTGGTATTAGCACTCCATTGTGGACTGCTAGCGTCGCTTCTTTGAACAACTTTTTGTTTGTGCCAGCCGTTAATGGAGTTCAATCAGTCTTTCCATCTCTCGTAAACGTACTTTCCAAATACACAAACTCATCGACCTGTTCCAAGTATTCATCAATCGTAACTATATTGCACACTGTTTTCGTACTCTCTCTTTCAAACACCATGACTTTAGACTTACTTACATTCATCATTAGCTCATTCTTCATACATATGTTACTTCTTTCATCCTAGATACGAGGGACTGTAAATCTTCCATACTGTTAGCAATCAGCACCGCATCATAAGCATACACAGGCAACATGCTTTCAGATTACTTCAGATTGATTACCTTTGTTAATAAAAAAGTTATGAACCTTCAAACATTCATCCTAGGCAAATCCACTCTCCTGAACAATTGTGCAAATGTGACTACCGTGGTTTATCCATTTATATCAAATATTATAAACACTTCTACACAGAATCTGTTACTCAGATATCAGAAAAAATAATAATTTGGGAGGCAGGTTTGGGTACCGCCGCTTCGGGAATCATTCTTGGATAACCAACCTCTGCCATAGATCACCGCAAGTTGTTCGTTGCGGTGGATGACTTAGCCAGGGTGCTCGGGTTCATGGGGTGAGAGGCTTGTCCAGGTCTTGGTGGCTGATGCATCTGCCCACCGGGTTGAGGATTGAGAGACCAGTTGACCTCTCCAGCCGGACTCTCTCGACCCATCGCCTTGAACCAGAGTGGGAGCGGTGGAATAACTATAGATTAATTCCCAACAACTTTTAATGATCACATAACACGCGAGTTAAAAAGAAGAATACAAAAAATAGCTTTCTAATGTACATAGGAAACCAACTTTTACACTCATTATTTGTAAAAATGGCCACAACCATCGAAAATAATAGCCATGAGGATAATAATAAAAACCGCCCTTTTCAACACTACCAAAATATTCAATGGTAAGCAAATACAGTCGAAAAGACCTGCCTATACTTGCTAGTGCTGTCACTCCTGGACACACTGACCCCCAGATTCCTACCTAACTTTTTCCTTCTCAAAACTTCATTTCCTTAAAAATATCCTCTCCCGGCATCCCTAAAGAAGACATAGGCCCCGAGGGAAATTGTTTTCCTTAGTGCCTTCTATGTAAAAAGACGTTATATCAAACAAACAAAGCCTGTCAGTTCTGACAACGTCTCAAGACCTACTTTAAATTATAATTAATAGTAAATAATTAAAAATATTCTTTGTATACACCACTTTTATTAAAATACATAGATATCTCTACATGTTTCGACATCAATGTTGTCACGTAGAAATATTAATATATTTTAATAAAAGTGGTGTATACACAGTATATTTTTAATTATTTAATTAATAATGACGCCACAAAGTTACAAATCGTTGGAAGAAATTATATTATTAATATATTTTTATCATCAATACCTTGTTAACCCATGCCTTTAAGAGACCACGAGATGACGCAATCACTTCGATCAAAAAAAATCTCGATCCTCGTTCGACGGCCAACTGAATCATAAAAAAACCTCAAGTATATATTATATTATTTATAAATTCAGCGTTAGTGTTTAGCGCACAATTTATGGTGGTTTTTTTCACGAATCTACTCAGATATTTAATATCGTTGAAGGTATTAAAAAAGGCCATTGAATCAACAGCATAAGGCAAAATAGTTTTTAGGTTATTATCTCTGGGTTTATAAAATATGCGTGATTTGGTTTATGTTTATTTATTTCTGAATTTAACTAGGATGTATTTATGGAGATTTCGGATTACAATGATAGGTACAGGGCGACACAAAATACGATATCAGTAATAATAATAATAATAATAATAATAATTGGATGATTTGTATAGCGCCGTGTTGTGAATAATCACCTCAGTTTAACACGCAGTTTTATTAGAAAATTTAAGCTTAGAGATTACATGATTTATACATTGGCTATTTTATCCTCCTTTTCTATTGATGTTGCATTTATTAGATTGGTGGCACAAGAAGAGTTGGTATTTATTTTTAATATGTGTTATTTTTAGGACTGGAGAATATTTATAAAATGACCTTGAAAAGCGTAAGAAGTTTTTAATAAATATTAACATTACACATTTAGATATTTACAATGTTGCGGGCTGTGGACGCATTTTCGCACCGATGCGTGATTTTTTTAAAACTTATTCTATAAGTGACTTTAGGTAAGCACTAACCGGCTAGGCTAGCTAAGCAATTTACTCGTGCATTTCATATGATTGTCTGAAAAGATGAGTTTTAAGTTTAGTTCTTAATTCTGTCGAGTTTTTGATTGTTCTTAAGTTATGCGGCAGTGCATTCCAGGCTTTAGGTCCTGACACTCCTGCGGCACAATCACCGAACTTAGTATTAGGTGTGCGCTTTGGTTCCTTCGACCTCCCGATAGATGATGACGCTGCTGATCTAAGGGTGGACTTCCGTGAATTGTTTTTTTCAGGAATAAACAGTTCCGATAAGTAAGCCGAATCCATTCCGTTAAGTGACTTAAATACCATCCAGGAGTGCATGAACTGGATTCTCTTGGGATATTTGAGCCAGTAGAGATTTTCGAAACGCTCTGAAATGTGGGAATATTTAGATACGCCGGTGATGTAAGGCTCTCGACTACGAATCCGAAGGTCGCGGCTTCAAATCAAAGTAAATTTTATTTAATTAATTTGTACTGTATTACAATTAATTAATTTAAAAATAATATGTAGTATATTTGCGCACGTTCCAGAGTGAAAGATACTCTCAGTATCGCTCAGGTGCAAGACCACCATTCAGAATTGAAACGTAGCTTGAAATGGCTTTTAGCCGTGTTTGGTGACCTGATCTGAATAGCCAGATATTTCCGCACCTTCCTCTTCCCCTTCTCCTTCCCATCCCCAATACCTTTAGCATCACAACATTCCCCATTTGCGGATGCCATAGTCTCACTGGCTCCAGACGGTTGGGAGCATTTGGAACTCTTGTGCGGTATTCATATAAATAAAATATCATACATCCCTTATTTACATAGGTTAACGCCAAATAAGTTCATTTAAATATTTAAACATAATTTCGATTCTTGAGTCACCCTGTATTATTATTCAAATATAGAACGATTAAAGTGTTCGGATTAAAAGATGGCATCGAGAATACACATTTTTAAAAAGATTTAACAATATTTATTATTGAATGAAAATGGATGAATTTTGTTTATGTTGGGCTTAGTGACAATAGGAATCTAATTACGGCAAATAGATAGTGGATAGAACGCCACACTCTTTTGGCACACACGCTTTGTTTCATTCACATTCATACATCATCTCACACATATTTTCTGCTGTTATTCTGAATTTTGGTATGACCCGACTCAATTATTTGGTTCCATGACAGTTGGCCCCCCGAAAGTTGGCCCCCCGACAGTTGACCCCCTAACATTTGTTCCCTCCGATAGTTGGCCCCCCGACAGTTGACCCCCTGACAGTTGATCCCTCCTACAGTTATCTGGTAAATCCGCTACATTTCCACTCAAGACGCCTGCAAATATAAGTATATCGACTTTGGTTATACGGGCGCATATCCTCTTTGCATACTTACTTTACAAATGAGGACGTACAGCAGAAATAATCCTTTAGGGGTTCAACTGTTGGAGGGATCAACTGTCTGAGGGATCAACCGTCGTAGAGATCATCTGTCGGAGGGATCAACTCTCCAAACACGGCTAAAGCTATTTCAAACAACGTTTTAATTCTGAATGGTAGTCTTTCACCAGGGCGATACTGAGAATATCTTCACACTCGTGCCGCAAACCCCCTTGCCCCTCGACCACGGAGGACGTGACTTGCTCGAGTCACGTCTTCCTCGGGCGTCCCAGACTTCTTATACCTTCCACTTTCGCATAATTTCTTACTCTTTCACTCCTTTCTTTTCTCCACTCTATTAAAAAAAGACATTAAAGGTCGTGGCCATACACATTTGTTTATGTGTACCTAATGTTTTTGTATTAGGTGGACAATGGAAAACATTTTTGTGCAATGTTTCTAAAAACATTCGCAGGAGACCTTAAGAAATATGTAATGCAAGACCTATGTAAACATAATAAACAAAATTAAGAAAGGGAACTTTTATGGTTTTGCCACAGAGGCTTGCCGTTTATAAAGGCAAATAAGCACTGCCTACCCTATCTTACTCGCATGCAAATATTAATTTTAAGGGGATTCAATTCGTAAAATTCGAACGAAATCAGGCACTCCTTATGCAGGTGGCGACAAGTTTGAGATTCTCGCTTAACACCGGTCGCATGTTTCGATTTACGCAAAAAAAACATCACCAAAATGCGTGATTTAAAGCTTAGACAAAATTATTAAAATGTTTCTTAGTCATATTTAAAAAAAAAACTTAATTTGCCACAGTTAACATATGCCAATATCGGAGAAAAATCTCGTAAACAGAGATTTCGCATTTTAAACATTTTTTTAGTGTTGATTCTTTATTTCTTTTCTAGGCTTATAAGAAGATTCACCAAATAATGCCCGGTTAAATTAAAGGCCAGGGTGTGTTCTACTTGCACTATTTAATTAAATCATTTATGATATTTCAAGCCCATTAAATTTTTAAACCAAAACACTAGATCTTTCATTACTTCACATTGCATCGCCTTAATAAAATGTATAAAATTATTGCAAGAAATCAATCTTCGGTTTTAAAAATACCCACGAAGTAACTACCACGAAACGCAGCGCCGCTTCATACCGACCCCACTACTATAACGTGGCAAAGGCGGGAACTAACTATGCAAAATGATGTACACATCATATTCAAATGTTGACTATTCTTTACAATCAAACTTACGTGTGTGCGTAATGCAAGTCAAGCGTAAGTAACGACTCGTTTGAGTTAGTGTTGAGCGGTGCTTTTCGGAAATGCCATAAAATGTAGCAACCAGTGCCATCTGTTGGTGCGTCGATTAATTAGAACAATTTTACTAACGAAATATTGATAATATTGTTTGATTTTTTTGCAAAATTGTACCAGACGTAATGGACACAAACTGAACTGTATGTGGCAGCTGATTCCGATCTGCGGAGAGGGCTGAGAGCGGAGAAAGCACGGCCTGCCGTTCCCTCTGCAAGGAGGAACGGTACTAACGACAAGACCCTTATTTTCGATGACATGATGTGGTCATTGGGGTTCAGTAGTAAACAGGTAACTTAGTTGAGTGTCAAGTTTTTTTATTAATTCATTATGTAAAACACATTCTTAACTGGTAGGTATTATGGGTTTCACTTAATTACACGAACTGTTTCTACGGGTAATCTGCACACGGTCCAGTGGGGAGATTACCAGTCGTCTCGATGTTGGTGTTGGAAGTCTCGGAGTGCAGGTGGTACTTCCGGTAGGGGGAGGTTTTGGTGCCGGGCGGACACGCGGTTCGGCTTCCGCTTGACATCCGGTTTCAGACGGTTCAAGAGGATGATCAGCAGGATCAGGAGAGGCGCTCGACTGCTGTCTTGTTGTGATTCCTGCGGCTGTGGGTATGTGCCTTGATGGGATCACGGCGCCGGAGGGCAGGAGGCGAAAGGCACTCGACTGCACTCGAACGGTGGGCGTTGGGGTTCGGCGGTTCCTGCCGAGTCTTCCCGCATCGTCTCAGGCTGGGGATGCAAGCGGCCTGCTTGCTTTGTAGGAGACGGGATTCTCGACTACGACCACTGGCAGGACGGTCTCTACTGACTCGTCTCTGTCCACTACTGATTTTGCTTCGGCCAAAATTTGTCCTTTTAATCATATCCGAACTCTTCTTCGGGTTCCTTCGTGAACTCCGAACTGTGGTTCGGTGGCTTTTAATTAGTTCGCTGTTGCCGACCAAGTTAATCCTCTTAACTGCTCGCTTCTTCTGGCGACTACAAAATTCCCGGAATTTAAAGCCGGGCGTTTGTACATTACCCGCAGGTAGACAGACCTCGGGTACCGTTTTAGGGATTAGGATAGCTCGGTGTTTCCCATACTTATGACCTGTATCAATGACTTTTGTAATTCTGCGGGCCTTGTCCTTATGACGATGCTTGGTATGGGTCCAGTGCGAGGCGGAAGTCCAATGGGGGTCTAGGGTAAGCAGTGGTCAGAAGAAAAAAAGGCGAGTAGATGAGAAGTGAGGGCGGGCAGTGGATGCCCGACAAGCCCCTCTCTTTCCAACCGCCGTACTACTCTGACGCTTTATTCAAGTCATTCCTTTTCTGAGCGGTTGATGAGAACACGCTTCTCACAAACCGCTCAGCATGCATTAACAAAGAGATCAGGAATCGGGTGCGTTCGCGGACAGTGAAGCAATATTTATGTTCCATACGACCTGATTCCCTTACAAATTAGACATAATATTAACAATCTACATTAGTTGAATATAACAAATATGAAGACGAAATTGGCCGCGTCAAAACATTCTGGGAGAGGCGATCAGGTCCGACACAAAAATATTGTACGTGTTTATTTAATAGAAAAAATATAAGAAATTTTATTTATCAATAATTCATTTATAATGTGCATTTTAAATGTGCAAAGCGATTAATTGGATATTTAAAGTGGCAGGTAATCCCAACCAACATCGGCTAAATCCAACAGCTTACTCATTCTTCGGGAAAACTTGCACGAAGGGCGTGTTGCCTGGGGTATATTTTAAAAATATCAATTAATTCGCTGTTTTCCTACTGCCTACCCTGATTACAAACTCCGTACACCCCACTGTTTGGACATATTTTTTGGCGGATGGATAGGAAAGGATTGGTTTTGAGGCACTGAAAATGCAGAGTTCTCAGTGAGGGTATCATTATCTATATACATAAAAATCAATTTAAATTTGTTTGTTTGTCCTCTACCTACCTACTTATGAACACTTTTATTAAAAAATAAATTTTTGGAATGAAATAAAATTTTCAATTGAATGTTTCTTTGTTTAAAGATAGTAGATCGATGTCAAATCAATTATGGCACCCAAATGACAAGCAAGCATTCACAACTTCATAACTTTATTCCAGAAGAAAATAATAATCCCGAGCAAGGCCGGGTACACATCAGCTAGTTTGTTATAAAAAAGAAGATAATTAATATTATTATTACTATTATGTCTTGTCAAGTCAATGTTAGTTCCAAGTTTGATTGCATTTTCTCAGGAACGAAATGTTTCAGTTATGGGTGATGCAATCTTTATATATAAAAATGCATGTTTGTCTGTCTGAAATGTATGTTTGTCTGACTGATTTCACTGAAAATAGCACAGTTCGTTTTTTTAGTAACGGGAAGGTTTATAGAGTAGTTTGAATGAAATACGAAATGTAAAACTGTTGATATAACGTTTTAAAAGTAATAATATTGAACCCGCCATCTTGAATTGAGATTATCCCATATCTTTATACCACCCTGGTTAGCCACAGATTACATATTCAAAAGAAGAAGCTTTGTTTTTTGAATATTTTTAAAATGGAAAATACAAGTATGTACCTACTTAAGAACTTTATTATTTAGATATATTTAGAAAAAAAAAATGTTTGGAATGAAATACAATTTTAAAATAATAAAAATAAAATTATTTTTGAAATAATGTTTCTCTGTTTTTGTTTTGAGATAGTAATAGTCTTCACAAGGCATTGCTTTGGCTGTCAAATCAATTATGGCACCCAAACGACAAGGGAGAATTCACAACTTCTTTAGTATATTGTTAAAAATAAAATAATCCCGAGCAAGGCTGGGAACACATCAGCTTCAAACATTCATTTTTGTATATAGAGATATAAAAATAAATATTTAAACCGCCTACTTAAAAATAAATAATAATATTTTTTAACGGACCCAACGGGTTACGTTAGGTAGAAGAGATCTCTATACAATGTAATATTATACAAAGCTATAAAACAGACAATACAAATCACAATAAATTGATCTTAGATTTGAGATTAGTTCATTGGTCTGGGAAATCATCCGTGGCAAAGGATTAATAACCGTTACATCGGGTTCAATTCCCGACGAAGATAAATATCTAACTAATTAACCGGCACGCCATTTCACCGCAGGGGTAGGCAGAGAGGATGGAACCGTAGCACATCTCTTTCCTGGCACATAACTATTGTAATATTATGCTTAGTTAGGCTACCCGGTTAGTGCTTACCTAAAGTCACCTATACTATAAGTGACTTTATTTAAGGACTTATTCTACAAGTCTTATAGGATAAGTTTAAAAAAATACACATTGGTGCGCAAGTAGGTTCACAGCCCGCAACACTGTAAATAAATAAATGTGTATAAAAAAATGGTTAATGTCTCTTATAAATATTTCAAATAAATACCAACTCTTCTTGTGCCACCAATCTTCTAATAAATGTAACATCAATAGAAAAGGAGGATAAAATAGCAAACTGTAAAAATCATGTGATCTCTATGCTTAAATTTTCTAATAAAACTGTGTTCATGTGAAGCGACCTGCCAGGTAAGTATGTTTATTGTATCTGTTTGTACATAATTAGATAGAGAATAGGAAGTAATATTTGTACAGCGCCTTTGAGGTGATTTTTCACAAAAACGGCGGTGTCCCAACCGTCTGGAGCCAGTGAGACTATGGCATCCACCAATTGGGGTATGTTGTGAGATTGAAGGTATTGAGGATAAGAACGAGATGGGGAAGAAGGAAGGTGGGGGGAGTTCCAGGCCATTCAGATCTGGTCACCAAACATGGCTAAAACCATTTAAAGACACGGTGGTCTTTCACCATGGCAAATACACAACATATTATTTTTAATTAACAAATTGTGAAATAACAAAATTTAATCAAATAAAATTTACTTGCGCACGCCGGGATTCGAATCCGCGACTTCCGGATTCGTAGCCAAGTATCGTAACCACTCAACCACGGAGACATGCATTGGTGTGACCAGTGATCAGGCACTGGGGCTCCACCGAAACCAGAGTAAAGTTAGCCTCTCAGAAGCTGGGCGTACTGTAGAGAGCCCGCAAATACTTAAATAGTACACAACTGCTGACATTGTACACTGACTCTGTACAAATCGCGAGTGCACCCCACTGTTGAATTCGCCAGCCACTTCTGGTCTGGAGTCCCTAACTAACTGAAAAATCCTTGACTCTGTGCAGAAGTGGGCGGTTCGTTCTAATAAATTCCCCCATCTTAACAAACGAATTGGAATCTTTAGATCACAGGCGTCAGGTGGGAGTGCTGTCTTTGTTCTACCGGTATTTTAATGGAGAATGCTCTGAGGAATTAGCGTTATGTACCTGCATGCAGTCGGGAAAAACGCGAAACGCGCGCCGAAAATTTTGTAGGTGGTTGACATTTGTCACATGTGAACGGGTCGTTTATACGACTCGTTTTTGAGTTTTACAGCCCAGCTACGAAATGACTTGTCGAACACAGCATCCTCAAAGATGACATAGTTAATGAGGGAAAATATATTCCTCACGGCCCCCTATATTTTTTTTATATAAATACCCCACAAGAGTCCCAACTGCTCCCAACCTTCTGGAGTCAGTGAGACTATGGCATCTCCAATTGGGGAATGTTGTGAGGCTGAAGGTATTGGGAGGGAAAGGAGAAGGGGAAGAGGAATGTAGGGGAAATACCTGGCTATTCAAATATGGTCACCAAACACGACTAAAAGCCATTTCAAGCAACGTTTCAATTCTCTTTGGTCTGTTACCAGAGCGATACTGAGAGTATCTTCCACTCTGGAACGTGCGCAAATATATACTATATATTATTTTTAAATGAATTTATTGTGAAACAGCACAAATTATTAAATAAAATTTACTTGCGCACGCCTAGATTTGAACCCGCGTCCTTCGGATTCGAAGTCGAGAGCCATACCCCTAGACCACGGAGGTCGTCAAATGTACGGAGAAAAATTGTCATTTAATTGAGTATTTGGTCCAATAGCATCCTCAGCACTGCCGGGATACCGCGAGATCCTGAGCTTAGCTCCGATCTGGGAGCCGGGCTGACTGGCTGCTTGGTTATTGGTAGGTTCGTTGGTTGGTTGCTTGGTCCGTACTCCGTACCCTTGTTTATGGTTTCTCTCGTTGGTTTTTTTTTGTTTATTCTCCGGTCCCGGGCGGATCGACTCCGTAAACCAGTTTTGGTTCGAGCGAGGCCGAAATATCTCCGCACCGAACTGTCAGACCACTGTAACGCGTAACGCGTGACTTATTTTATTTAGTAGGAAAAATAAAAATCACTTCTGTTTTCTAGGTTACAACAGTGGGGTATTAGACTTTTTAAAATAATCATCAATTTTCACTCTAAGGTGTTTGCTAACGTTCTCTCTTTAGATAAATAATTAATTAGATTTACATTTGATAGAAATGAAATTCTGTATTTGAAATTTAATTTATTTGGATCACGAACAGGCCACAGCGCATTTCTTGTCTTTCTTTATTCTATGGTACAACAAATCGTTTCAGATTTTTTGAACAATTTTGAAATGGTAACATGAAAATTGAAAACTTAACCAAAATGACTAAATACAAATAATATATGACAACAATAATAAAACCTAAATTATTATTTTTTTTAATATTACAAACGGAATAAATTTAACACATAAGAAACTACGTGTACTTAATATTTGCAATAAAAAAGATTTACATTAATGCAACAAAATTTCAGGCAGTGGCGAAGATTGTGTCAATAAGGAGAGTTTTTTTTAACTGCTCTACCCATACGAACGTACGTGATACGGCCGCTATATTATCGCCGGAACGCAACAAGCCGTATCCCGTACGTTTGGGTACACAGAAATCTATAACCGAAACTCACAAAACATTCGTATACGTCAAGTTTGTTCCTGCGGCATCTCGTTTAGTATTTCGAGGTCAGCCTAGCTAACGGATGTGTTCAGGTATTTTTGTCTCTCCCATACAAGTTACTTCACTAGTCACATGTATTGTTATTGCGAAATCTAATGAAAAAAACGATGTTTTTTTAAGTACTTGAATAATAACCCAAAGGACGGGCGGTTAGGAATCAATGGGATTTCCCTTTTGAATCTCTCCTCACTGATGCAAAATTTGTCGAAATCTTGTGAGATTTTTTTCAGGCGCAATATACTCCCCCCCACCAGGAAAACCCTTGGCAGGTTGGCCAACAGGTAGGAATTTCGATTCATCTATGACGATGCTTTCTTAAATAGTCATCGGGAACATATGGTAGAGACTTATGCGTTCCAAAATAGCTGAATTCTCTATACAGAGCCCTCTCTTCTGAGCTGCAAGGAGTGAAATCCGCGTACGCCCAGAAGAAAGTTAGTTGAATAGAGCCACGAATAGTAGTCACGCTCTCTCGTGTAGAGAAATATCAAAAACTTTTTTGAACCCTCTCCAACATGCGGGAGCATCCCACCTCCTGAGGATTCCAAATAGCCGGCCCACTCTCCAGCTGCGGACTAAATTAAAGTACAATATTCTTAGAGTACGGGTATCCCGCAAGACCTTGACGGTTCGGATAACAAGTCCTAACATTTTTAATGCAGACTGGCACACTCCCTCGATACGAACACCACATGCAATTTTATTTTCATACACAATTCCAAGATTCCACCTGTAAAGATTGATAAAATAAGGGAAAAGTGAAGTAGAATAAAATTGTCTCAATTCCAAAGAATTTCAGAGCACAAAATGGCGTAAGTTGCCAGAAGCCAATAAAACGGTGGTCATTGACTCATAGCTTTGCCATAAAGGATTAGGAATGCTAAATAACATTGCGAAAGTGAAAACATTGGAAAGTAAGCAATGAGACATAGAATGGTAACGTCAAGGTCAATAGCTTGAGAACGTACAAACCAAGGACAAATATTTGAATTTATTACAATCGGTTCTGACGTAAATGGATGAGTAATCTGTCTTACAATAAAAAAAATATTAATAATCAAACTCTAATTAAATATTCAAGACAATTTAAATCAAAATTCATTCACACAACGTTCGTTGTCAATTTCTATAAAACATTTGATATGAAACATTCGACATTCTGGTATTTTTGTCCTTTTTGCTTTCATGCTCTTGCAAGGATATCCTTGATAAGGATGATAATTATGCAGTTAACCATTTTTTCATTAAGTATCAAGACAGGGTTAGTGGTTTACAAATCAATGTATCGCCCCACGCTTACTTATGGTCACCAGATATGAATGTTGAACGAGCGAACACATTCCAGGGTCCACGTTGCCGAAATGAGATTTTTGAGAGTAGTGGCAGGAGTCACAAAATGGGATTGAATAAGAAGCTCGATGATCCGGGAGGAGCTAAACATCGATCCACCGAGTACTCTTCATAGAAAAAAACTGAGGTGGCTTGGCGTCATATTCCCAATTACATTATATTCCTAATCCAGAGGGAAGACGTGTAGTGGGTCGCCCCTGACACAGGTGGGAGAAGCAACTCCACAGGCTGTGCGAGGAGAGGCTGGACCAACTATGGACGCCTTGTTCATGTGATGGGTTCCCGACCTGAGTAGGACAGGGGGAAGAAAATTAATGTATGTAAGTAAACATTTTATGTCGATGACTGACGACAGTTCTCTACTGGGGTAGACTATTTATTATTTTTTTTAACAATATAGGTACATCAATTAGGTTTTACAATATATTCTATATATGTGCATATCATATGCTTAAGGATGAAAGAGGAGTGTAAATTAAAGCAGTAATTTGTTAATAGTTAAGTAATATATGGTCAGTGGCTGAGTTGGCATCGCGTCTGGGTCTTACCCAGGCGTCGCGAGTTCAATTCCTCGACTGGCAAAGTCCTCCACCACGACACAAGCAACATCTTCGGCTTACTGTGATGGTAGTAGGAGGTTTTCAAATATATTATCAGATCATTCGTAACTCGGGAATGTTCCAATTAAAAAAAAGAGTGAATAATCGTGCTATTAAATAATATTATTTTAATTTGGTGTTTACCCCGTTTCGCTGCGCGGCCGTCCATAATGTATGTTGGTACACTAACTAGCGTTCCCGCCGCGCCTGTAACGAGATTAATATAGGGAAAAAACGATGATTTATGGGTCCGAACTTAACACCTATCGAGGAAGCGAACGAGACTTCCCCAGCCAGGCTTCTCGCTCCTCACTCCTCACTCCACACTCCTCGCTCCTTGCTTCTCGTGCACCAACTTTACATAACACTGTAATAGATTCAAACAAATAATAACACTATCAATACATGCGTACATACCATAATTCCGAGTAGAAACCTTGCTTTAAATGGAATCAGCGACTAGATCTGAATACCCAGTTACGCCCCCTTCCCATTTTCTTCAACCTCATAATCGGACAGCGGATGTTGTTTTATTTACCGATGCTTTAAATTTTATATTATCCATTTGCAAAATGCGTATTTGTGCATTTTTGGGCAATTACGAATATTTACGCAACTTTGGTTAATTGCGCATATTTGTGCCTTTTACTCATTAATACAAATTTGTGACATTTGGTCAATAATGCATATTTGTGCCTTTTTGATAAATTTTTAATATTTGCGCCTCTTTGGTCAATTGTGCACATTTTTACCTCTTTGGTCAATAATTCATATTTGTGCATTTTTAATCAATAACGCATATTTGTGCATCTTTGGTTAATAACGCATATTTGTGCATCTTTGGTTAATAACGCATATTTGTGCATTTTGTCAATAACGCATATTTGTGACTTTTGGTCAATAATGCATTTTTAATCAATAACGCATATTTGTGCATCTTTGGTTAATAACGCATATTTGTGCATTTTGTCAATAATACATATTTGTGACATTTGGTCAATAATGCATATTTATGCCTTTTTAATCAATAACGCATATTTGTGACTCTTGGTCAATAAGGCATATTTGTACATCTTTGGTCAATAATGCTATTTATGCATTTTTCCCCATTAATGCATATTTGTGACTCTTTGGACAATTATGTATATTTGTACATCTTTGGTCAATAATGCATGTTTGTGCCTTTTTGGCCAATAATGCATATTTGTGACTCTTTGGACAATTATGAACATTTGCACATTTTTGGCTAATAATGCATATTTGTGACTCTTTGGACAATTATGAACATTTGTAGAGTTTTGGCCAATAATGCATATTTGTGACTCTTTGGACAATTATGAACATTTGTAGAGTTTTGGCCAATAATGCATATTTGTGACTCTTTGGACAATTATGAACATTTGTAGAGTTTTGGCCAATAATGAATATTTGTGACTCTTTGGACAATTATGAACATTTGTACATTTTTGGCCAATAATGCATATTTGTGACTCTTTGGTCAATTATGCACATTTGTACATCTTTGGTCAATAATGCATATTTGTGCCTTTTTGGTCAATATGTAGATATGCAATGTTTAATGAAATAAACTCTTGTAACATAATAATGGGCATATTAGACATGGATACGTAATAATTTGTAATAATCAGGTATTTTACCAAATAACAAAAATACAGAAAAAAACTAAATGTCCTTCTTATTTAGCCAGATAGATAGAAACATTTTATGGTGTTGAAACATTAAAATTAATTACAATCAAACACGTGTGCTTTGTTATTATAAAAAAAATATTGAAGCATTACTATATTAGGCTTTTGAGACATCTATTGATGTTTTATATAAACATTCAATGTGTTTTTCATAGAATATGCAGAATTTTCTAAGAAAGAATGACGAACTAATGCCATCTATCGCATTTTTGGTGAATCTTTTTGATATGATCGTATGCAATAAATTCCAATTACCAATCAAAGATGGCAGTACATGTAGCATAAATTGTTTTCTGTTCGTAATGCAAAAACTTGATTATTTAATATATTTTTAATTTACCAGGTGTTTCTATCTATCGGATTAATTCTATAATTATAATTACGCAGTCTTGCCATGAGTAGTGTCACTCAAAGGGCCCACGCACCTTATTATCGTTATGGTTGACATCTGAATTTACACATTATACTTTATATAATGTTATTATATATTATTTACATAGGTATTATATTTTTACTGAAGAAATTATCAAAAATATTTTTTTTTGCGTCCACTTCAAAGTTCTGGCTGATGTACTGAGGCGCACGCTTGTGCCGTCGCCTTTTCGTTCGTTGTCTCCAAATCGTAATGTTCTATGTAATTGAATCCCCAAGCATCTCAGATAGTATAATAGGTAGAAGGAAGTATAAATAAATAAAATCAATTTTCACAAAGTTTCGATTCTAAACGGTTTCTCTCACCAGGGCGATACTGAGAGTACACAATCCAATAAGGAACTCTGGTCCACTTTTTAAATTATTATTTTTTTATCAATACATGACTTGTTGAATGTGACATCACTTTACACCGTCGAATTGGTCCTTTATAGGTTTTGTGGAAGTAAAGTATAGATTGTGTGAAAGTAAACTGAATGCTTTAGAAATGAGATCTCTGAGACGAATGTGTGTAAAACCATGGACGATCGTGTGAAAAATATATGACGCGAATGTGAATGGAAGAAGAAGCCGGGGACGTCCGAGGAAGACATGGCACGATCAAGTGAATCAAATACTTGAGTCGGGCCATGTCAGAAGTCGGAAAAATAGAAGAGAATGTATGAGACGATATATGAATGTGAATGAAGCAAGAAGTGTATGCCAAGATCGAGTTGTTTGGCGATCCGTCCTCTCTGCCTACCCCTGGGGGGAAACGGCGTGATGGTTAGTTAGTTAGTTAGTTAGTTAGATTTTGTGGTGAATTTCGTATGCAAAAAAATTGAAACTTTTAATTTTACAAATTTAACTGCTTTTAATTGGAGGACACATTGTAAAATGTCAGCACCTTGTCACAATTGTTTTTTCAGTGCACTAAAATGTAAAAATATAATCATTGCCACACTCGAATCGAATTTTCCGTGGTCCGAACCGCGTTTTTGAGGTTAAAATGTTAAATGTCAAAATAATGATGAGCTTTACCGTACCTAATTTTGTATCCTATTCATAGTAAACCATAACTAAACATAAATAATTAAAATTATGTACCTATCTAGAAACTTTATTACAGAGAATAATAAAAATACATATTTGTAATTCATAAATTGTTCGTTGTCGATTTGCCAAAAAAAAAAAAAAATTATATGAATATCGCACAAAAGTCCCAACTGCTCCCAACCGTCTGGAGCCAGTGAGACTATGGCATCCCCAATTGGGGAATGTTGTGAGGCTGAAGGTATTGGGGAAGGAAAGGAGAAGGTGAGTAAATACTTGGCTATTCAGATCTGGTCACCAAACACGGCTAAAAGCCATTTAATGTGTTGGAAGTCTCGGAGAGCAGGTGGTACTTCCGGTAGGGGGAGGTTTTGGTGCCGGGCGGACACGCGGTTCGGCTTCCGCTTGACATCCGGTTTCAGACGGTTCAAGAGGATGATCAGCAGGATGCCAGAGGCGCTCGACTGCTGTCTGGTGGTGATTCCTGGTGATTTAATCATATCCGAACTCTTCTTCGGGTTCCTTCGTGAACTCCGAACTGTGGTTCGGTGGCTTTTAATTAGTTCGCTGTTGCCGACCAAGTTAATCCTCTTAACTGCTCGCTTCTTCTGGCGACTACAAAATTCCCGGAATTTAAAGCCGGGCGTTTGTAGATTAGCCGCAGGTAGATAGACCTCGGGTACCGTATTCGGGATTAGGATAGCTCGGTGTTTCCTGTACTTATGACTTGTATCACAATCTTTCAAGGATCCAAGTTTTGTCAAAAATAGTGACAGTTCAATTGAGCCATGGCTCGGTTTACCAGGAGTCGTACGCTCACGGCTCATCAAAATGAGTCGGCACAAATGAACAGCTCGTTCATGAACGACTCATCGCTACTATACAAGACCGATCGGGACCTACCCTTTCCTAACATGAATCAAATGCATGAAAAAATTCAAACAATAAATTATCGATTTAATTCGTAAGAATAATAAATGCAAATTGAAAAACAGTTATTTCTAATCGCTGTCTGTCTCGTGGATATATATACAGATACTATCTAGCGGGCTATGCAGATGACAATATGACGGGGTGACCCAATAACTCGTTTTTAATCACTTATTTATTGGTATGGATTCACAGGGGTACATGGTAAATCCCCCCTACCTGCGGCCAGGTGGGAGGGAGACGGGGGTATAGTGCGGCTGGCTGTCTCGCTCTGCAGTCTATGATGACGTCACACTGCCGTGACGTCACGGGGCGTGTGGTTGTTAAACGATGGGACCAAAATATTGCAATGTTTTTATTGATTAAGTTTTTTAATTCACTCCACAACGATCCTGTCATCTCTAAAACTGAATGTAAAGTTCTTTCATTTTCCTAGATAGCAACCTTATATTTAATTCGCACATTTATTCAATCTTTCATAGGTCATAAAAAATGCTTGGTATTGTTTTACGCTTAAGAAAAGTGTTCAGGAATTCGCAAACAATCAAAATATTATATTTTTCACTAGTTCATTGCAATATGCCTCGCAAATTTAGAATCCTCAGTATAAAGTGTACGCTTATAGTATAGAATGCATTCAAAACAAATTTATAAAATATCTCACCTAAACATTCAACAATAACTTTCAATGTACCTTTCAATCTTTGCAACAAAGGCGAACAGTAGCTGATATAGCATTTGACTTTATTTCATCGACGGTACCGAGTTTCTGCCCCTAATTAATTTTAACATGCTTCTGAGACGTACCCGCCATACAGCACTATTCCACACGCATAGTTACTAAACAAATGCAGCTGCAAATTCACCAATTAACCTTGCTCTTCATTCATTCAATAATATTGACATAAACAACCCTCTTTTTGGATTCGCTTGCCACATTGAAAAGGAGCATCATGTCAATTATATAAACTGTTCAATGCGCATACATATGGCAACACTTCTATATGTAAGACCACCACCTCTCACACCAACAAACAAATTCACACATACATACTCAATGTATAAATAGGATAATATAAGGAAACATATCATAGGTACCCACTATGTATTTCGTAATAAATATGAAAAGGGTCCATATTGCTGTATAAATTATCTTTTCCTTACCGATGCTGTTAACTGAGTTTACATGTCTCTAATTATTTCAATATTTCTGAAAATATATAAAATATAGAGTTCATATTTTAGGCATTCCGTCTCAATATATAGTGGATGAAGTTTAAATATATAAGTACTTATCGAGTGCAATAGAAAAAAAAATAGTAAAAAAATTAGTAAATACGTGCGTGTCTTGCAAACTTGCCGAGTGATGAGGTAATGAGCAATAGGAGTGTGGAGTTTCACTCGCCTAGCCACGGTGCGCGGTCGTCAGTAGTAGTCGGCCGTCTGCCAGCAATAATGGACGTATGAAAATGAAAATATTTCTCGGCTTGAAATATATATTTTTTTTGGGTCTCTATGTGACGTAGACTCACCAGTTTCCTGCTTGTACCACGAGTTTCCGGACACTGTGTATGCATATGTGCACATTATCTACTATTAATATAGTGGCATTTGCAACCAGCAGGGTGCAGTTCATACAGGCTGAAAAACTGTGCCTACCCTAACAAAAACGAATCATAAAAATAAATTAAAAGATTATAGGAAAATACAACAAATTTCTGATCTGAATGTAATTTTCCATGAATTTAATAATGTAAAATTACACACTCATTTATTCAGTTGGCGACACTGGTCTTTTTTCTAAATATAAGTTCTCACAAATTGCAACTTACACAAAGACCGTACCATTACCCACAGTTTGGGAAGGCCACGGTCATAGATTGCCTATCGCTGCCAAGCACCAAGCACCGAGCACCGAGCAGCGGGTGGGGGCGGCAGTAGGGGGTGGTGGGAGGGGCAAGAGGGTGGGAAGCGGAGCGGAAAATTATAAGGGTAGTAAAGTAACTGGGTGGTAGCTATTTTGCTTGTTCTTTATCAAATTGTTACCTAATGATAGAAAAAACATATATCTAGGCAGGTATTACTGCGCCAGATTGTTAAACATTTGGACTGTATACAAAATACTAATTAATAATAATTATAAATTAATAATTTATCTTATACTAGCTGATATACCCGATGGTAACGCCATCAACATATCCCAAATAGTCACCGAATATCACTAATATATTCATTCTTTCCCAGTTGTTCAGCTAAGTTAGATCATCTCTCTTTATTCAGTACTAGCTGATATACCCGATGGTAACGACATCAACATATCCCAAATAGTCACCGAATATCACTAATATATTCATTCTTTCCCCGTTGTTCAGCTAAGTTAGATCATCTCTCTTTATTCAGTACTAGCTGATATACCCGATGGTAACGACATCAACATATCCCAAATAGTCACCGAATATCACTAATATATTCATTCTTTCCCCGTTGTTCAGCTAAGTTAGATCATCTCTCTTTATTCAGTACTAGCTGATATACCCGATGGTAACGACATCAACATATCCCAAATAGTCACCGAATATCACTAATATATTCATTATTTCCCCGTTGTTCAGCTAAGTTAGATCATCTCTCTTTATTCAGTACTAGCTGATATACCCGATGGTAACGACATCAACATATCCCAAATAGTCACCGAATATCACTAATATATTCATTCTTTCCCCGTTGTTCAGCTAAGTTAGATCATCTCTCTTTATTCAGTACTACCTGATGTGTACTCGGCCTTGCTTGGGTTTTTTTTTTAAATAAAGTTATGAAGTTGTGAATTCTTGCTCGTCGTTTAGGTGCCATAATTGATTTGACAGCGAAAGCAATGCCTTGTGACGACTGTTACTATCTTTAAATAATAAAAAAATTCATTTGAAAATTTTATTTCATTCCATAAATTTATTTTTTTCAAAATATATCTTAATAATAATGTTCTTAAGTAGGTACCTACTTCTGCTTTCCACTTTGAAAATATTCTACTCAAACACAGATACGATTACATAAAAATAGAGAAAAATTAAAACATAATAATCATAACATAAATTAAACGGATCGTCCATCAGGATGGTCGCCGCATCATCTGAGCCACTCGGGTGCAGCGATGACAATGACGTCGGTTGACTTCCATGTCCTGCCCCAGAAGCTGGTTAGTCGGTGACGAAGTAAGGCGAGTAATGAGTGCACCCTTCCTTCTGTGAACATCGTAGAGGCGGTGAAAACAGATTTCAACTGTAAGTACCTCACAGAAAATATAATCTATTATCACAATTAATTTATCAGTAAATCGGATTCACCCGTAATAAATCATTTTATGTACCATCAAAATTGAAATTGGGTGGGGGTAAATAGAATCATACAAATAAGTCGTCTCAACATGGTATAATCATAGTTTGAAAACGGTTTTGAACGCCGAAACAGCTGTCACAATAATTAAAAATGAAATACTCGCAGAACTTAATATTAACATTATTAAATTTGTTAATTATTACATATATAAATGTAGCCCTGTTTATTATGTTTACCTATGTTTTCTTATTGTGATTAATATGTTTCTCCTACTCTAACCTCAAGAGTCAGTTCTCTTCATTGCCCTAGTGATTCTTTTAAAATAATAAACAATAAAAAAAGGTGTGTATGTAATTTATAAGTCGTGGTATTCGGGAATATTCCCAGAACAATTAAAGCTAGCAAAATCTATACCCATACATCTTTCACAAGAGACTGTTATGTTACGAAATACTTGTTGTACAATATAATATGATGAAATTTTCAAAACACTTGACGTCATGACAATAAGATAATTATATGCCAAATCTGTATTATTAAACCTCTTCCAAAGCAAACTTCATAATCCAATGCAATCTCAAACCACAATAAAAACCAGATCCTCAGCAAATAAAACCCTGAATAACCTGATAACACACACCTTACACGGGCAAAAACTCTTTAAGTAATACGCAATCAAACTTTATAATTGCATGCCCACCACTATGAAACAACTACTAATTGTAAATATAATATCTACAATTAATTTTAAAAAAATGTCACGGCCTGGATCAAAAAACAAGGTATTCATGTTATTCAAAACACGATAAAACCAAACCAAACATAACGCAATACATAAAATACTGTGTTTATTTGATAGTCCCTTCTCTCCTTTCCGTGCAATACACTTTAATATTGTCAAACTTAGTCGAAAGAATCTATAATTACATAATGTAATTTATTTTTTAAATGATTTGCCTACTGTACTAAAACAAAAACAAAAAATGTATTTCTCTTCAAATTCTACCTAATTATTAATTAATTATTTCTTCTAATTTACATAGCAAAACTAAAACATTAAAACAAAACAAAGCAATGCACATCAATACTTGTACCACATTTAACACATCCACGTGAACACCTCAGCACAGGTTCTCCTAGCGAGGTGGTCACGACACATAGAACACTCCATTCACAGTTTCATCTTCTCAAACTTACCTTACACTCCACATTATAAAACATCATACAAAGCACCTTTATTATACTTTTAAAAATATATAAAATGGTACTGTAAATATATAAATATAAATAAATAAAACTAATAAAATATATATATATATGTCGAATTTTTTTTATTACTTACATTTCTCGTAGGTCTGGATGTTTAGATCTAAATTATTAAATGATAGGGAACGTTTATAAATACATGAGTCCGGATTTACCTATTATCACTAAAACTGCTGTGAATATAATTTCGGCATAAAGATAAATGGAATCAAAGTAAAGTAATTTATTATTGCAGATGATTTTTATCTTGATTACTTTTATGGTACTTTAATGCGGTAGGCAAATACAAAGAAAAATGTATAAAACATGAAAAGTGATATAAAAAGGATGCAATGCGAAATAATGCAAAATCATGTGTTTTTTAATTGAAAATTTCACAGCCTAAAATAATATTATACCATAGATGCTTTAATTTTAAAAAAATGTAGTTCTTTCTTTATTTCTTTTCTAAGAATTTCTAGACATTTTTTATCCACAATGTACTTTTTTTACTTAATTTTATTACTGCGCTACTGGTTTCGGAAGACCCTCACCTAATAATGTCTAATTATTTCAGAAAATAGCACAGTTGGTTCTTAATAGTCATGGGAGGGTTTAGAGAGTAGTTTAAATGAAATTCAATGTGTAAAACTGTTGCTTTAACCTTTTAAAATTAGTGTGAAAAACATTGAACCCACCACGTGGAATTGAGGTTTGACCATAGATATACCACTCTGGTTAGCCACAGATTACATATTCAAAAGAAGGATAGCTTGGGTAGAATATTTTGAAAATGGAAAACACAAGTAGGTACCTACTTAAGATTATTTAGATATGTTTTGAAAAAATAAACGTTTGGAATGAAATAAAATTTTCAAATTTTTCCTTGTTTAGCGATAGTAATAGTCATCATAAGGCATTACTGTAACATAAAATATGGCACCCAAACGCCAAGCAAAAATTCATAACTTCACAACTTTATTCTAAAAAAAAACCTTAGCAAGCATCAGCTAGTAAGCCCATAAAAATACTTGTAAGTGTAAAATCGCTTACTTACGAACCCCTTTTCGGTATTTGGTTACTTTACAATATGACCGAAAAACATTTATATATTTATGGCAGAGCTTTAAAAAATAAAATAAATGCATTTTGGTAACTTTTCTGTCATAAACAGAAACATACGAAATACTATCCTTTCGCCACCCGCAATTTCGTTCGAATTAGACGAATTGGATTCAAAATTCGTTTTTGTTCGCGGTTTAACCCGCGACCTCTGTGGCAGAGTCAACGGGCTTACCGCTCTGCCACGGACACCATCAATAAGCATTGCTACAAGGCTGTTTCAGTCGCACTTGGCACTTTATAAAAATGTACTTTTGTGTTACCTATGTTTGAAACACACTGTACTTTATCAAACTGCACATGCGCATTCAATCCTCAATATATATTCCCACCTATACTATAAAAGGTCATCTTATTCAGATCAATAATTCACAAAAGGTTTTGCAATCTTGGAGACGGAATAAAAAGGGAATACTATTAACACGATATTAAAATTTCTGCTGATCTATATATTTTTAAATGAGAATATCGTTAATTCGTGTTATTGTTGTGCAAACACATAATTGTTTTATTGACCTTTTCAGTGATATTAGTTGTATTATCAGCAACTTTGTAAGGAACAATTAGAAATATTCATGTTTTTAAACATTATTGGTTTATTTACGTCAAATAAAAAAATCTAGAGCGATTGGTGCAGTGAACACATTTACTAAAAGATAAAAAAATAAGACAAAGTTTTATTTTGATTTTACTACTCTTTAAAAAACACGCCAATTAAATACCGTGCTAAAAATCCATTCGCCCATGTATGTATATTGCATAGATATTATACTGCCAGACACCCAGTAAGAACTGAATTCCATATGTGCATTGTGAATTCAGCGACTATGGAACTTTCTGTACTAAGAAATATTACATACAAAACATACTAGTAGCGCTTCAGCGGAAAACCGTGCGAGCGTTCAAACCTTGGTAATCTGGGTGCGCAGCGACTATGGAATTTATTAGGACCAAATTTGTTCGGAATAGTATTTTGCAAGAATCAAATTTTTTTTTCTGTGATTGCATTAAGTATGTGTGATACACTCATAAAATTTAATAATAATATCATAATTAAACTACATTTAAAAATGTATTGTCATTGACATGGAATCAGAACTGCAGTTAAGCATAATGTCTTTAACCCTAAAGATAAAGAAAATGCTTTATCCTTGAAAAGAATCGGAATCGGGCCCCAGGTTATTCGTAACATGGGAATGTTTATCTTTCTTTAAAATAAACTGTTTTTAACAATTAGGTAGGCATTTATGACACATCGTAAGCATACAACGAAAAGTGGTCCAGTAAATATCTCTGTCCGTTGATAGACTAAGACTGACGTCCTTTGCATAGACACAAACTCACAGCTTAGCAAATTAGAATAGTTTTTACGTATATGAAACAAAATATACTTAAAAAAAATAATAATTAAAAATTACTTTGTAAACACAAGTTTTTTAATATATATATTAACATTTTTCGAAAGCGAATACTAAAAAATAGTTATGTCAAGTATATACAAATGATAAACATAGAACACAATAATGTAAGAATAGACAAATTATAAACATTAACAAAAACTGATTAAAGTAGGTAAGTAATTAATCAAAAAATTTAATAAAAAATAATTATAAAACATTGAATAGCAAATTTACGTTAGAAATTAAAAAAAAGAAATTATTTTTATTTTTAACATAAAAAATAAAAAAAATAAAGGGATAGCTATTTAACAAAAATATTTGGTTTTACTTATATTTAATTAATAATCGAATATAGGACTTTTTATAATCTCAAAAATTTCAAATTTGTCTAATTGTGAAGCGATTGCATTTGTACATAAATTTTTTAAACCTTTATTTATGTGGAAAAGTGGTGTTTACAAAGTATTTTTAATGCATTTATTAATAATGACGCCACAAAGTGAATACCAATCTTTTGAATAAATTATAAAACATACTTTAATTTTAAAAAATACCTTAACTTGGGAAACTATGCATTAAAACTATGGGAAACATGCAAAAATTCTCAATCGCAATCTGCCTAAAAAATCTAACCTCTCCATCACAGATCGTGAATAATAATAATAATAATCGGATGATTTTTATAGCGCCGTTTTTGTGAAAAATCACCTCAAGGGTGCTGTACAAATATTACTTCATATTCTTATATTACATCTATTCTATGAAGTTTTTTTTTTAACATTTATTTTCTCTTTTTGGACAGGCTATAATTTTCACAGGAATAATTTTGTTAAATAATATCGCTTAATAATATGTTTAACAATGCATAGAGCAGATAATTTATCTAAATTTGTAAAGCGTTACAAATATATTTTTTTTTTTGAGTATTTTTTTGCTGTCAAAGCTAACATAAATAAATGAAGATGATATTAACAATTCTCTAATGAAATATGAAACTAAAGAAGAGAAAAAAATACATATCGGCTGCAACTGAGACTCGAACCAGCGCTCTACAAGCTATACCTAAGCTATCGCCACCTTATTGCTTTCCGTCACTTTTATCGATATCATAGTTCAATTTACAACCCATGCATCCTGTGATAGATCTACAATATACCATTATATCGTCAACGAATTTGTTTTCATTCAAATTATCACCTGAAAAAGCAATACAAATGAATCATTAATTTTCTTTTCTTTGTATTTTTTGTTTTTATATAATTTTCCTGTAAAGATGATTTTCATGAAAACAGAATATGATAGTGATTAAGAATTTTCTAATTATTTTTGCGCACCCTAAAATAATCTTTTTTTTTTTCTAACATAAAAAGTCATGCATTTAAGGGTTAAGAACTATCAATATCATCTTCAATTAATTCTCAAATAATTTTTCTGCTATCTTTATATATCTGCACGATTCTACCCGAGTTTATTTGCAATCTATAGTGTCACGGATATGCCTAATCGATTTGTATTCATTTAAGATTTTTTAGTATTATCTTCAATGATTAAATATTGCAATGAGCTTATAAGCTTCAATTTTTCCATTAAAAACTAAATAACATTGTGATAATGTTCTTTCTACTTTGTTCCAACTGCTTGAATATTCATTGAACGTCAGAAAGACAGTTTCCCATACTGCCCGTAGAGCTGTCACTATGTGAGTTTTCCAGGAGGCCTTCCATGTCTGCGTATTGGCCATTTCCCACCGCGCAGCCGTCCCAAATACACCGAAAGCGGCACAACACCTAAGAAAACCAACCCAGAGCAATAAATCACACATATCTCGAAGAAAACAGCCAGAAATGTCCAAAAAACACGGCCAAACACCTGAATAATGAGAACCCAAAAAGGCGGCAATCCGGAAAACGTCAGAAAATAAAGCGGGAAAGTGGGACACCAGAAGGATTCAAGATTACATAACGACATAACCTCAAAAAACGTTGCGAAAAACCGTAAAAAATACATCTAAAACGAGCTTACATCATTAAAAATTGTTTAAAATCGATAATTTGTGTTACAATCAAGGTTTTTCTTTGTTTAAACACGTTGTCTGCATATTTTTTTGCTGTAATTGTTAATAATTACAAGGGAACCTAACCTACAAATCTAATTGGATTAGATTAGTATTTCTGCCCCAGTTTTACGCGAATCTAGAATACGGCAGTAATAACTTTATACTTGTTACGAGTGGTTCAGTGTTGGGGTTGGAGTGATACAAAGTGATAATAATATTAATATAATATTTAGAGGTTAGGTGAATTGAACTACACGAAGATGAAATTTCTAGAAGTGTTCGCCTTTATGTGTGCTTTAGCTGTATTACCAGATCAAGGTAAGAGATTAAAATATCTTATTAGTTAATTGTAAATTATAACTTTGTATAAATTATACGAATCATTTTGAAATGTTTAGCTTATGCTAAAGGGATTATAACCTAACCTAACTTAATATTATGTAACCTAACCTAGCCTAACCTTATTTGCGAATACCTAAACCTACACTAACCTAACCTAATTCAAACCGTTTAAAATAGCTAGTATTTAGTAGTTAAAGGTTACATGAAGTTAAGGTTAGGTTAGGTTCGGAACGCTTATATAACACTGTTTTCGAAATGATTTCGTATAAAGCGTAAGTACGATTTTATTTATAAGGTATATATTGCTTCAATAGTTAAGAACTTACCTCACAAATCAACTTTAAAAAAAAATCTATTGTTTTTCAGTAAAAAAAGAAATCGTTTCAGATACGAACCCTAAATTCCCACCATTTTCTTACTTATTTTTAAATAGGTACTTTTTAAAATACACTATTAATAATTAGAGATGTCTACCCAAAATTTTTCGCAATAGTACCTACCCAAAACAATAAAATAATCAAACACCAAATACTGTTAGTATTTACCTATTTGCGTTCTTACGTAAGTAAAAATTTTCCAGCAGCGGCGTTAAAGGCAGCTTTTCTTTGAAAGTTTATACCAAAATTAATAATTTAAATAGTAAGATTTCCCACCCAATAAGCTGCTACAATAGCACCTAACCTATAAACAACGATTAATAACCCAGTGACTTACATAATCCGGAATGTCGCAGATTACCTAAAATCCCAATTTTTCTTTCATAGTTTGTCACAAAGCTAGTAGTTATGCAATATTATAAAAAAATATATAACGAATTTCTCGTTGTTACGACACATTTGAATACAATTTCAACCCTCTTTGTAGTAAAATTCAACCTTGACCTTATGAATTTGCGGTTCGGATCTTCGCTTATATTAGCGTGACCTATGACCTATTGCAGTAAACCGAACGTCAGAATCGAAATCAAAATACAAACTTTCGATGATCGTTAAAACAATGATTTGATAATCGTTGTTATAAAATTTGTTGATGATTTTAAACTTTCAGATGTTTTTTTAGTAACCTTGAAATTTTTTAAAACCTCATTTTGTTTGATTTAAAATTAAAAAAAAAAGATTATTAGTAACTACCCGGTTTTGGTCGCGATTTCAACATGATTTTTCGTAATGAACAACCGAAAAATATAGTGTAATGATATTATTATTATTTGACATAAAAAATGGATTTTAAGGCAAAATATCTCTTTATAAAAGTGACGTAACGAGCTGAAAACAGTTGAAATCCCTCAGAAATTTATTATAGTAAATGCAGTGCAGATTTCATCAAATCAGAGCTCACACAACGAGAACTTGCGCTGCTTTAGGAAAAATATTACCGATTTGTGGTTTTTTTGGAAAATATTTCCAATTGAAAAACTAATGATTTTTTAAAAAGAAAAACACCTTTAGATACATTAAAATAAAATAAAAAATAATATAAATATAGTAAAAGCGGCAATAGCGAATTAAATTTTAAAAATAATTGAATGTTAAAAAAAATTGCAAAAAAATTGCAAAATCTCTTGAATTTATTTTCATATTAATATCAATAATAAAAATAAATTCTTTTTTAATGTCCAATATAAATTTGTTATTCAATGTTTTATAATAATTTTTTATTAACATTTTTGATTAATTATCAATTTTTGTTCATGTTTATAATTTGTCTATTCTTAAATTATTATATTCTATATATTCCCGATGATATTAATAAAGTGGTGAATAAAAATATATTTTTTTTATAATGACTTTATTATAAAATAATGCACTTAATTTTTTTACTTTACATAAGTAAATAAAACGCGTAAATATTGAAGGAGAATTGACTCCATCTTTAATGTTGTTAATATGATGACAATTGTTGGAAGTGCCAACTGCATAAAATGATTTTTTTTTTAAATATGTTGTTAGGTTCTTAGTTTGGGTATTTTATTTATTAAACAAAACCCATACTAAGAACCTAACAATCCATTTAGAATACTTAATATTTGCAGTTGGCACTTTGCATGCAATATTGTCTTAATGTCATATTATAAAAATTTTAAAAAACCCATACTAAGAACCTAACAATCCATTTAGAATACTTAATATTTGCAGTTGGCACTTTGCATGCAATATTGTCTTAATGTCATATTATAAAAATTTAAAAAAACCCATACTAAGAACCTAACAATCCATTTAGAATACTTAATATTTGCAGTTGGCACTTTGCATGCAATATTGTCTTAATGTCATATTATAAAAATTTAAAAAAACCCATACTAAGAACCTAACAATCCATTTAGAATACTTAATATTTGCAGTTGGCACTTTGCATGCAATATTGTCTTAATGTCATATTATAAAAATTAAAAAAAACCCATACTAAGAACCTAACAATCCATTTAGAATACTTAATATTTGCAGTTGGCACTTTGCATGCAATATTGTCTTAATGTCATATTATAAAAATTGAACTTGGCGGCGTCAACTCTCGCTCGACATTTACGCGTTTTTTTTATTTAAACTGTGCAGAAACGGGCGGTCCATTTGATGGATTCGCCTATTTTAACAAACGGACTGCAATCTTTGGAGCACAGACGTCAGGTGGGAAAGTTGTCCTTGTTCTACCGGTATTTTAATGGAAGATGCTCTGAGGAACTAGCGTCATTGATCCCTTCGGCACCGGTGCATAGTCAGGAAACACGCCAAACGCGCGCCCAACATTTGCACAAGGTTGACATTTGTCACATGAGAACGGGTCGCTTCTACGACTCGTTCTTGTGTTCAACAGCTCGGCTGTGGAATGATCTACTAGTCTCTGTGTTTTCTCCATTATACAACATGGGTCTCTTCAAGACTCAAGGTCACTCCTTCCTAATTAAGTGCATTTTTTTGTATTTTCGTTTATTCAAATGTTTTTTTTTTATTTATTTTGATGAATCTTAAGAGGATTTTTTTTTTTCAATTACAAGTTTTTCTACTGAGTCCCAACTGAAAATATTTGCCCGGATATAAACTTCCGTTAAATGGACACTTGATAAGAATGCGCTAAAACAATGTGTATTGTTTTATATATAAACGATAATGACTTCCGTAGTTTAAAATGATAGTGTTTATGTCACTTTTGATATCGTTGCTATCAAATTAATAACGTTATATAAGACAAAAAGGTTAAATGGAAGTAAAAAGGGTTAATTGTGTATACTTAGGTATAATTAATAATACAAAATAAGACATTTTTCAGAGTTCAGAGACATAGAATTTGTTTTTCATACAAAACTGTATGAAAAACGTGACTTCGTGACCTTACATAAAGAAAAAAACTCAACCTAAAGATTAAAAATAAAATTTAAACATTACTTTGTATTCACTACTTTATTAATATACACAGATATCAACATGTTTCGAAAGCGATGCTTTCTTCATCAGAATTATAGAACATGTTGATATCTATGTATATTAATAATGTGGTAAATGCAGAGTAATTTATTAACAATCACGCCACAAAGTGAATACCAATCTTTTGAAGAAATTATTAAAAAATATATTCATAAAAACCATTTACTTTGTGGCTTGCTTTAATCATAATTCTAGTGTATTGGAGATCCGAATAAATTATCGTAGTCCTCTTTTATATATTTTTACAGAAAATCCCCTAATTACTCCTTCCCCTTTGGTCGGCTCCACTTCCAACATTTAAATATTCATGTATGTCTATCAGTATTTTGTATATTGGTTTGTCTTATTATATTCCTGACGAAGGGAGGGTACTTTCGAAACCGGTCGAGATTATTATATTAAATCGTAGTGGTTCAAAACAAATTTATTATTTCATATTATATGTAAAAACATGTTTGCGTCTGTAGATTTTCCATAATGTCAGAAATCAACACTACATCCATACAACAATTACAGGCAACATACTTTTAGATTCTTCAGGAGAATATATGACGCTACATTGAATGGTAGAAGAAGTCGGAGACCCCCGACGAAGACGTGGCACGATCAAGTATGTCAAATATTTGAGTCTGAATAACAGATGAGTATGTATGAGACGATGCGTGAATGTGATGATGCAAGGAGCAATGAGATTCGACGGCCTCTGGGGTTTTGTGGTTACGATCAACGGCTACGAATTCGTAGATCGAGGGTTAAAATCCTGTAAATTTGATTTATCAATTAAAAATAATATATAATATATTTGCGCCATGTTCCAGAGTGGTAGATACTTGCAGTATCGCTCTGACGAAAGACCACCATTCAGAATCAAAACGTTGCTTGAGATGGCTTTAGTCGTGCCTGTTTCTCATCTTTCTCTTATGGAATGTATGCCAAGACAGAGTTGTTTGGGGGTCCAACCTCTCTGCCTACCCCTACGAGAAAACTACGACATGGTTAGTTAGTTAGTTAAGATCTTTTCAAAGTTAAACAAGAAATAAATTAGTTTCTTTTCCACACTTAACTGGGTGACATTATGACGTAACGTTGTGGAAAACTCATTGTGGAAAATTTAACTGGAATCTTAAAGCTTACGGAATAAACTTTCGGTCTCATGTGTCACATTTACAAAGGCCCAGTGGAACTTGAGCTTTGCTATAGTACCAGACCTAGGTTCCTAAAGGTCTGTGAAACTAGTGCTAAGGCTTTAATGTTTCGAACGCTTTTACGTAACGAGCCGCAAAAAGTTGAGTCTATTTATAAAATGCCATCAACGACAAGTTCATTTCGATTAAAATAATCAAATTATTTTGTAAAGCTTGGATTACGGTTTACTTATTGTATTACTATCCGGCATCATTTTTAAAAGTTAATATAAAAAAATAAATTATTTTTTTGTAATATGTTAATTGGAACTATCAAGAATTAACTTAACAATTTGAAAGCCTAACCCCTGCTAATCTTATGAAAAATAATCTAACCTAACCTCATCTAATCCAACCTACCTAATATTATAAACATGATTTCGGATGATACGTTCTTTTCTACATATTTGAATATAATATTATCGGCCTCCATGGTCGAGGGGTAAGGCTCTTGACTACGAAACCAAAGGTCGCGGGTTCAAATCCCGGCGTGCGCAAGTAAATTGTATTTAATTAATTTGTTCTGTTTCACAATTAATTCATTTAAAAATAATATGTAGTATATTTGCGCCCGTTCCAGAGTGGAAGATACTCTCAGTATCGCCCTGGTGAAAGACCACCATTCAGAATTGAAACGTTGCTTGAAATGGCTTTTAGCCGTGTTTGGTGACCAGATCTGAATAGCCAAGTATTTACTCACCTTCTCCTTTCCTTCCCCAATACCTTCAGCCTCACAACATTCCCCAATTGGGGATGCCATAGTCTCACTGGCTCCAGACGGTTGGGAGCAGTTGGGACACTTGTGGGTATTCATATAAAAAAAAGAACAACCATAAGGACCTCATGGTCTCTCCGATCTCAGCTGCTACCGTTATCTTTTTTTAAATTTTCTGTGTCTTTTCGGTTTCATGTTTCATTTTGATAGTAGTAATATTATCTTCAATGATTAAAAACATATTACAATGAGGTTTATAAACTTCAATAAATAATTCCAAAAAAAAAATTATAGATGATAGTTATATAAGTCTTAGTTGTAAGTCCCGAGTTATAAATCTTAGTTGTAAGTCCCGAGTTATAAATATTAGTTGTAAGTCCCGAGTTATGAATCTTATTTGTAAGTCCCGAGTTATAAATCTGGGTTGGAAGTCCCGAGTTATAAATCTTAGTTGTAAGTCCCGAGTTATAAATATTAATTGAAGGCCGACAGTAACAAATATTAGCTGTTAGTTATAATTCTAAATTCAAATTTTAAATTTATTATAGAAAAGCGCACTTGAAGTGAAATAAAAGTGCGCCATACAAATGTAATATTATTATTGTAATTACTACAACTTAGATAAATTAAGTTATAAAGCTCCTCTGAGGTGATTTTCCCACGAAAACGATGGTATAGAAATAATTACTTTTATTATTATTAAGCTAATGGGGGAGAGAGACCTCGGAGAGACATTATTTATTACTTTTAAATAATGAACGAATACATTTGTTTTGAATCAATCCAATTTAATATAATAATCGACCGGTTTCGGAAGTACCCTTCCTTCGTCAGGTTTATAATAAGACTAAATTAAGATACAAAATAATGACAGCCATACACGAATATTTAGGTGTTGGAGTGGGAGTGATAATATTATTACGCAATATGATAAACGTAACGTATTTAAAGAGAAAAATATTAACTAGATATTTTAAAAAATTATGAAGGTGTGGAGTTTATCAAAATCAAATAAAAAATATGAATTTTTCTGACCGTTTTATTACTGATGTTTTACTAAATTTTATAATATACGGTGCCAGATTTTGACAGATTTATCAAAACTTTGCTTTAAAATGGTGTTGTTTTTTCCCTTGTATTTTGACTAGCTAAGGTATGGGGGCTCCATCGAATCCAGAGTAACGTTAGCTTCTTGGAAGCTGGACGTATTGTACAGAGCCCACAGATACTTTAATAGTACACAACGGCTGACCCTGTACAAATCGCAAGTGCGCCCCACTGTAGAATTTGGCAGCCACCTCTGGTCGGGAGCCCCAAATATCTGAAAAGAACTCTTGACTCTGTTCGGAAACGGGCGGTCCGTTTGATAGATTCGCCTATCTTAACAAACGCACTGCAATCTTTGGAGCACAGACGACAGGTGGGAATGCTGTCCTTGTTGTACCGGTATTTTAATGGAAGATGCTCTGAGGAACGTGATTGTATAACGTCATTGATCACTTCGGCACCGGTGTATAGCCGGGAAACACGCCAAACGCGCGCCCAACATTTGCACACGGTTGACATTTGTCACATGAGAACGGGTCGCTTCTACGACTCGACTCGTACTCAACAGCGTGGTTGTGGAATGATCTTTCGGCCTCTGTGTTTCCTCAATCCTACAACAAGTTCACTCCTCTATCCTCTAAAAGACCCTCCACACAGCATCCCCAAAGACGATAGAGGCCTTGAGGAAAATTATGTACCTCAGGGCCTCCTGTGTGAAAAAAAGAGGGTCTGGGGAAGTTTTTTTAAGGTTTGATTGCTTTCAAGAGCCCTTCAACGTAACGAGTGGCACAAAATCGAGTCTATTTATAAATAGCTGACCACGGAAAGCCTATTTCGAACAAAATACGTTCGTCATTAGAAGAAAGAGTTTTTGCCATAAATAATACAAGTTTCTTTAGTACAATTATCTTACATGCAATAAAACAATTACTTTCACATAAGCCACCAAATTATTGATTTCCCAATATCGGATTGCCGGTATCGTTTGAGTTTCAATACTATTTTTACTCGGGTCACGTAGTGGCGTATTTGCCACGAAACATCAATAGCAGTAGATTCATGTGGTGGCATGTTTGCCACCTAGTGACACGTCCTCATAAAACTCCTTCTATCTCCTTTTCTATTATGGTCAGACATATGATATAAACAGTTTTAGAAGGAGACAACACCAAGCTTTCTCTTTGCATTCAAAAGTTTACCATAGACGCTCCTGAATAATTTGAAATAATTTATGAAACAACATTTGGCATTTGAAAAATATTATTAAAAGTTTGCAAATTTTATGATAATTATTTTTATGTGAAATGAAAAAAAGTGAAGTGACCTTATTTTTTTATTTTTTTTATATGAATCCCTCACAAGAGTCCCAACTGCTCCCAACCGTCTGAAGCCAGTGAGACTATGGCATTCCCAATTGGGGAATGTTGTGAGGCTGAAGGTATTGGGGAGGGGAAGGAGAAGGGGAAAAAGGAAGGTTGGGAATACCTGGCTATTCAGATCTGGTCACCAAACACGGCTAAAAGCCATTTCAAGCAACGTTTCAATTCTGAATGGTGGTCTTTCACCAGGGCGATACTGAGAGTATCTTCCACTCTGGAATAACTCTTATAAACAAGCCTGTCCAATTAAATGCGTGTTTTTGTTAAAATTTCGTATAATAATAATAGTTCTTTATTCCAGAAGGTATGCAAGGGAAGTGCAGTGCAATACGTTCCATAACTGATAGTAATATAAACAAACAAAATAATAATAAGTACGTAAAATAAGAGCAAGAAAAAAAGAAAAATATGGAAAAGATTACTCAGTAAAAAATATGCAAAATAAGTTTATTCATTAAGAGAGAAAACAATGAACAAGTTTATGGTGGATATTTGATGGTTTCCGGTCTCAAAAGGGCCATCAAGGGAGACAAGGGAGGGATGATGGTATTCTTGGACTGGCGTACTCTGCACCGTAGGCTTCCCATGCGGTGGCGGAGAAGTGTTCTGAAAGAGTGCACTCGTCCTTCCAGGAACATTTCTGTAGCGCTGCAGTATCTTGGTAGACGGAATAGTTGGCGATATGCATTATTGTAGGTGACTTTTATCTTTTGCCATTGGAAGCAGTGTAATGCACCCACAGTTCTGACATATACAGAGATGTGCAGAATGTGTTGAACAGTATACTTTTGACGTTTGTGCTGCAAAGGTAAAAACGTCTTAACAGCATACCTGCTCTAACGGATATCGCTCGTCTATTAATGAATAATGTAGTATTTTCAGTTTACCAGAAAAAGCTATCGGTAACCAATTAAAAAAAAAACTTTATTGATGTTTAGGTAAAAGAAATAAATTGTATATGTATTTGTAACGTTAAAATCTGAAAGAGCCTTTCACCCACTTTCAATCATTTTTATTAACAGTGCTCTAACGTAAATTACGTAGTTTGCAATATTAGCTCTGCCGTCATGAAATTTGTACACATTTTTTTTCTGATTGTATTTTGTGGGTCAAAGGAAATATATATTTTCTACTGCCATCTAGAAATCTATCATGAGCTAAAGCTCTATAGAGCTTTTACAAATGCTAAGAATCCAGATTTTTCAGAAGTTAAATAAGAAAAACGATTTTGATAAAATTGTGTTTTTCATGTGAATATCAAAAGAGTTCCAAAAATTGGTCCCAAACGTCTGAGGCCAGTGGGACTATGGCATCGCGAATAAGGGCATGTTTTGAGGTTGAAAGTAGTGGGAAGGGGAAGAGGAAAACCTGCTATTTAGAACTTGTCAAATACGACTGAAGTAATTTCTATCACTAACTTTTTGTGAATTTGTGAATGGTGGTATTTTTCCAGGGTGATACCGAAAGTATGTATGAAACCTCAGGCGCAGTTGGGTAGCTACTGTTATTAATATATAAAATGAAACTCACCCTTTTGCCATTAAAAAAGTGCGAAATATCCCCACAAAAGCAAAAGGAACTAATTTCGTGTAATAAAATTCAAGGACGTTTCGTGAACATTATATCGCGTGACAAGATTCTGAATTTGATAGAAATAAAATATGACATTATAGTAATTACTATTTGATATCAAAGATTGAGAGCTTTTTCTTTGGGGAGAAAACACATCAAAGATTTAAGTACACTCATTTAAGGTGTCCGGAAACTAGTGGGACAAGCGGGAAGCTGGGGAATCTACAACACATAGAAAATCCAAAAAAAAAAAACAAAAAATCGATATCATGATTTTTGTTATTATTTTTTTATTAACATTTTTTTCCAAAATTTTAAGGTTAAGGAACTATTGGAGCTGGGCTTTGACACATTTTAATAGCTGATTTACACCCCGCAGTGGACAATAAAATAAGCAATCTAAAAAAACAGATTTTGGAGACGATTTACTTTTTTTTATGTGAGTCCCAGTTCCTCCCAACCGTCTAGAAGTCAGTGAGACTAGGGCATCCTTAACTGGGGTATGTTGTGAGGCTGAAGGTATTGAGGAGGGGAAGGGGATGGGGAGAGGAAGGTGGGGACGTACCTGGCTATTCAGATCTGGTCACCAAATGCGGCTAAAGTAATTACAAGCAACGTTTCGATGCTGAATGGTAGTATTTAACCAGGGCGATACTGACAGTATCTACCGCTCTGGAACGTTCGGCAAATATACTACATTTTATTTTAAATGAATAATTTATGAAATAACACAATTTAATCAAATAAAATTTACTTGCGCACACCGGGATATGAACCCGCGACCTCCGGCTTCGTAACCAAGGATCTTGACAACTCAAAAACAAAAGATCAAATCAAAAAAAGGTTTTACCACAAAATCGACTCCAAATGTGATGAAGATACCAGTTTCCCACTTGTCTATTTATTTATTCATTTTGGGGAAATCGACAGTTTACTTTGTGCATACGAGTATAATATAACCAAATATGGGTTTTCTTCCTTGTGACTTTCCTAATAAGTCAAAATATAAATAAATTTAATTAAAAATAACCAAATTATACAATCGCCCATGGCCAGTATAAGAAAAAAATATTATATTACGGTGTTCTTATTCAAATGGTAATTGAAGATTATGGTAATAAGGCAGGATGTTGTACACGATAGTTACCCACCCGAAATTGTGGAGTTTCGCATGTATAAAAAACTTTGTGGACTGTAAATAACGACAAATAATAATGATGCCTTTGGTTGATTGCAGCAAGGGATAGTTTTAAGGTTTCAAAAGGAGTTAGGATAACCAAACACTTACCGAAATGTAGGGGCCGAACATGCTCCTTGAAAGTAGATTTTTTCTTCTTTCCAACAAAAGAGTACTCCAAACAATTACTGTCAGATCACTGATCATTGAGTGTTCCGTTTTTCAAAACGTAGTGTTTGGTTTGGGAAGGTAAGGACTTGATAAATGGCAATTAAGGTAGGAACCAAAGACATTTCAGAACCTAACACAGAATATAAAATAACAAGCAAGATCCCGGATAGACCACGAGGTCCCGGGATCGAGTCCCGGCTGCTACCGTTCTTTTTCTTTTCTATGTTTTTCTTTTTCATGTTTCATTTTATAGTTATATTAGCTTCAATGATTAAAAAAAAAATCATAACTGAGTTATATGAATAAAAATAGCAAAAAATCACTCAGAACAAGTCAGAGAAATGCACCACGATTTTTCGGACACCATGTAGGTATACGATTGCGGTAAACTAAAAAAAAAACATTGCGAAGTTTGTTGTTTACCTTAATTTGTATTATTTGAAAATATAGTTGTTTATCGCATGCCACAAACTATATAGTAAAAAAAGTACTCTTCCTTCGTAAGGATGAAATATTAATTCTGTTCATATTTTTCCAGTGAACCGCTCTGTTCCTCCTGAAAAACCCCTAATTATCTATTCCCCTTTGGTTGCCTCCCACTCCAACACCTAAATATTCATGCATGTTTTTCATTATTTTACGTATATCTTATGTTAGTTTTAATATCTTCCGAAACCGGTCGATTATTATATTAAATTGAAGTGGTTTTAAACAAATTATGTTTTTATATTATAATATTGGCAAACCAAAAAGTAAATGCTTTTTACCAATATTAATTTATCTCCTTTACAACATTCTTTATTTTAAAACCTTAGTATTTTATGTAAAACGATACTTCCTAAAAATACTTACGTTGATCTACAATTTAGAGGCGTGCAAATTTCACAAAAACTCTCTTTTCGAGAGATTTCGTTGCTTCAGATTTTATCAAAAACATATTTTCTGTTTTATAGTTTTCAGTCGGAGTTCACTATCCTGTTTACTACCGTAGTTAAATTCAAAAATATTATTTCATGCGTTAATATGACTGACATTCAAATCCCAGAGGCCTTCAAACTGGAAAGGTTAAAAACTAGGGACGTGAAGACCGTAGAATTAACATTATGTTGAATGAAAGTCATACTTTAATATGACTGACATTCAAATCCCAGAGGCCTTCAAACTGGAAAGGTTAAAAACTAGGGACGTGAAGACCGTTCGAATAATATTATGTTGAATGAAAGTCTAACTGTCACACGTAATAGTTGAAAAATTATCTATTATCTAATTTCTAAATGAATGAATTTTAACGACCAATAATTTTTTTGAAGGTTATTTAAAAATTGATGTTTTCAGTTAAAGATAGTTGTGTAGAGCCAGAATTTTTATAGAGTAAAATCTGTGCAAATTTTATGACGCCAGTGTTCACCGTTCCGTAGTTTTTGCTGAGATAAAAAAAATTCTATACTTCTACAAAAAGAAAGTTTGCTTGTATAGTGTTGTGACTCTTTCTTGTTTCGTATTTATCTACATAACGTTTTTACAAGTGGCGTGTATTGCTCCATGTCCAAAGGTAGGCTGTGTGTAGTTTTTTGAGATCGGTTACTAGTTGATACAAAAATTACTAGCAGTACAAGCAGTGTGTTTCACATCTTTAGTGCAGGCAGTATGCGGCCGCATGGCCTTGCGTTATGTATCCCGCAAAAAAATAGATTGATGAAGTCAAATTTATGGCCAAGGGTAGGTTGCAACTAAAAAATATAAAATCGTCGAAGAGAAACAATTTATTAATGTAGAACGATTGTGACATAAATGTTCACGAAATTTAAAGTTTTTTTCTTTCTATTATCTTTTTAAGGCGATGCAAAATCATGTATTTTTGGTTTGAAAATTTGATGGCCTAGAAATATCACAGATGATTGAATTTAATACTGCAAGTAGAATACACCTTAGCCTTTGATTTAACCTTATAACACGTATATCATTACTCTAACATTAGTTAAACCGGACATTTTTTGGTGAGCCTTTTGTAAGCTTAGAAAAAAATAATATATCTGACCTAAAAAATGTTTAAAGTGCAAAATCTTTTAGTTAAGAAGCCTCTTTCAGATATTGTTATATTGTTCATTGTTGCAAATTAAGTTTTTTAGAATATAAAAAACACTTTAATATTTATGCCCGAGCTTTATGAAATAAAAGAAAATACGCATTTTGGTGATGCGTTTTTGCCTAAATCGAAATATGCGGCCGGTGCTAAGCGGGAATTTCAACCTTTTCGCCACCTGCATAAGGAGCGCTTGATTTCGTGCGAATTTTAAGAAGTGGATCCCCTTAATGATGATTCTTAGGGGAGGGAGAGCTTTTGCAACCTGTACCGTCAATAGATTGAAATCTTGAAATATTTACATAACGTATCATAGTAATTTATCAAATAAATGGTATGATACATATGCTATGAAATTTGCTTATACCACGGAGCGTTCATCGCCTGTAAATATATTTATTTAATGTATTAAATGACCCATAGAAAAAGGCTTATGCCTGTTCTGTGGTGGTCGAAATAAAGCTGCAGATTTGTATACAAAACAAACACACACCACCCGCCCGGACATTCTTCTTTATAAAATAGAAGAAGAAGATTTATTGGTATTTATTTTAGGATAGCAGCGCACCCTTTTCATAATAATTTCAAACTTAAATCTTCAATCGAGTTCATAGATATCGCAATACTTTTATTTATTTTATTTTATTTATTTGTAATAACAAACAGCCTTTAATACAAATTTATATACAGAGAAAGTTTAACAAAAGGTAGGCCAACAAAGTTTCTTGTGCTAACAGTAGTTAAGTGCAGGTGTTTTATTAGATAAAATAAACAAAATACGTAGGGAGGGGGGAGAGGAAGAGGAAGATATGATCGGGACACGAGATGCTCTCGATACATTTAGTATTCGTGCATCAATTTGTGGTCGTACGTATTTCTTCGGTTCGATATTTTGAAATGGTATTGTGCAGAATGTCGATATTGTGAAATTGTACGTTATATTGCGCACAAATACGGGGAATTGGAGAATTTTTCCTGAGATTGGTCCTGAATGCTGGTAAATAAAAAGAATCGGATTGTCGGGTTGGTCTTGATTGTGTGTGAATGTTTACAAAGTTAATGAGCTTTGGTGAGTTCAGACTATTATTCATAATTGTAAATAACAATATTTGATCAAATATTGAGCATTATACATGAAGCGGTTGTTAGTTTGGTAGCCTATTCATTTAGAACGAAGGCTTTCCGGAAGCCAGTTGGATGACATCACAGCCTTACCTTCAGCGCCCCAAAAATCCATAACAAGATCTTTTGGCAAAATTCCAAAAGGTAACGCCCTAACCAACTTCCCTTGGCCCAGTAGACAGTATGTAGTATATCTACACATCCACCTACTGCAGGAACACAAGTGCATTTAGGTCGCATAATACGTTGCAGTTATGTAACAGAACTGCAGTCTATTCAATATCAGAAAATGAAAATCAGATTCCACTGATTACCTTCAGAACGGCTGCGTTGTAGAATCAAGGATGCATAGTTGCGTGCAATTCGATAGTGAACTTTTTTGCATCTAATTTCAATAATTTTGAATAGATTTTGCAAGTTAATAGATTGGCAAATTTAAGTGAGATTAGATCAGATAAGATAGCTGATTCGATGATTGAATTTTTTCCCCTTTAATTTGAATTCTGAACAAAAGTCCCAGTTGCTCGGAGCTGGTGGGATTCTATGGCATACTTATTGGGGTATGTTGTGAGCAGGGGCGACTCATGACATTTTGGTGTACTAGAGTGCTAAGATTGAAAAATTTTTTTTTTTTTAAATTGTATGAAGATTTTAACGTTAGAGCATTTTTCAAAAACATTTTCATACAATTTTTTCTGTAAAATTAAAAAAATCATTTTCGGCCATAACAACATCAATAATGTCGTTTTTTTTTAAATGTTAGCACACTGGCCCATTCAATTCATTCAAGATGTTCTGACGAACTGGCGTCATTGATCCTTTCGGCACCGGTGCATAATTGGGAAACTTGCTAAACTTGCTAAACACACAAGAACGAGTAGTAGAAGCAGCCCGTTCTTGTGTTCAACAGCTCGACTGTGGAGTGATCTGCCGGCCTCTGTGTTTTCTCCAACCTAAAACATGGGTCTCTCCAACACCCAAGTTCACTCCTTTCTGTCCTCTCCCTCCTCAAAGACCCTCATATAAGTATGTAGTTTTCCAGTTGCTAATTTTAAATTCGTTATTTAACAATAACGTGGCGTCCATCTTAATTTAGAGAAGATCTTTCATTTTACAGTTACATTCGTTATTTTATAACTACCTACATTATTATTCAGCCCTCATTTTGATAATTAACTATTTACCAATTTATCTTGGAGATTGGTACACCCCTGTAGATACGAGTATTCTAAATTAATTAGAGTCTTAACTATGTAATTTTCGTTACACAATCATGCTCTATAGAATAAAACATTGCTTTAATGAATCATTATTTTATTTTAATCAAAAGCTAGTAAAACGCACTGTTAGAATCTAATCTGAATAACAACATATCACGTGGCACATTGGCACGTCACTGCATCCAATGTTAATTGTCAATATATTGAGCTGCATTAAACTAAACGATGCGACGGTCCTTGATTGGGCCAAGTGGCTCGTGATCTTTTCCATTAGAGACGACGATCTTCCTGCATGATCTGAAGAGAAGTACCGACTTCATTCACCATAATGACACTGTACACGATACATAATGTTTGAAATTCTTATTGTTGCCATATGAGAAGCTGAAGATTTTTAGAAAGCAACCTATTCGGGAAACATGTTCAAATTTAGAATGACTTATTGAAGCTTATAAACGTCATTGTAATATATTTTTTAACGTAATAAAGAGAAAAATTAAAGATAATATTAACAACTCTCAAAATGAAACATGAATCCGAAAAGACTCGAAAGGTCCCTGATGACACCTATTATGTATGTTCTGCCCTGATGATGGAACGGTTGTTCCAAAACCAGTCGGCGTTAAAAATAGATTATAATGGATAACCACAAGTGATAATGATTAAATAAAAGACACTTTTTTAAACTCAATTACACTTTTATTTTGACCGTGACCGGTTTCAGCCTGTGACGGCTATCTTCAGACTGGTACAATTAATTCTTAAACTATGGGTTATATACAACTTTGGGTATCGGGGGTAACAAACCATGATTTTACTTAGATTATATTTTTCAGTATTGTTATAGCATGATTTTATAACATTTGACTTATATGGTACTGAATTTATTCACGGTTAGAGTTGTTTTTACTGGAAAGACGATTTTAAATTATTTATATAATAAAAGGTTGGTGAATACTGATCGATAATTAGTTTATTCTAGGATTTTCTCATCTTAGTTGCAATATCAAGGTTAACAACGGGATTTTCAGTAATTGCGTTACTACCACCATTATGATATATTTACAATGGTTTCATATTAAGCAACTTTATGCACGGTCAAAATAAAAGTGCAATAGTTTTAAAAAGAAAAGTGTATTTTATATTTAATCATTATAATGGAATTCCATCATGTATTAACAGTTGCAAAAATAGAAATATCACGAAGTGATCTTCATACAATAGTATATATATAGACAAATATATATATATATATTTGTCTATACTTGTCATTATTTTTTAGTATATTGTTTACCCTGACGAGGGAAGCTTTGTTTCTGAAACATGTAGATATTTATATATTAAATGTAGTAGTGTAAACAAAGTTATTAATAAGTGAATTAAATAATGTACTTTGTATTCACCGCTTTATTAATACACAGATGTAGATATTCGTGTATTAATAAAGTGGTAAATACAAAGTATACTATTTAATTTATTTATACATACTTAATTACTCATATTTCTCAATTCACTTCCGGAACGGAATTACCAATTAATCGAGTGCATAGAAAAGCCTTCTGGTATCCGGAAACTGGAGCCTATTTGTTATAAGCCCCAGGAAATGGAAAACTCTATCGATATTATTGTAATAATCTTCCAGTTTTATGTGTTTATCTTTACTTTTTATAAAATATACGAAGTTTTTTTGTGGGCAGACGAGAAGTTGTTAATAAAGTGAAAATATAGTTAATTTAATATTAATAAATAAATGTATTCACGGGGAAGGGATAGGAAATAAATAAGATGGGCTTATTTCTGGTCAGAATGAAAATAATTTATTTTTTGGATCACTAAAGAAGATAATATTAACAAATCTCTAACGAAACATGAAACAGAAAAAGACAGTATTAGTCGTACCTGGGAATCGAACCCAGGCCTCTTTTTTTACCGGGACAACGCTCTAACCACTGAGCTAACGAGACCTGCTTTTTTAAAGTAATTTTGAACTTCCAATTTAAGACTTACCAATATTATCCCCATTAAATTTAATTCCCATATTATTGGTGAACATTTTTTGAGATTACAAAGTTCTACTAGAATATATTTGCAATCTAGATAGTGTCTCGAATATATCTACCAAATTTTTATTTATATGGGTCATCTATTGACTTTTCTACAAGGCTGCAAAGAATATTCAATTTATTGGAATAACTTATTGAAGTTTGTAAACCTCATAGTAATATTTAATCATTGAAGAAGATAATATTAACAAATTTCTAATGAATCATGAACCAACGACCTCTGTCTTACTGGGACAACGCTCTGACCACTGAGCTGAAGAGACCGGTTTATTTTAAGTAATTTTTATCGATATCATGCTTCAAATCTAAGAATAGCCTCATTTAAGTCCCATATTATTGGATGATATATATTCGGGTAGAACTTTGCAATCATACAAAAATATTATTTACATGGCAAATTGGTATTTGGGAGAGTTTCCCACATATCAGAGGGTAGCTCGCCCAGATTTTAGCCGTATTTGTTGACCAGATCTGAATAGCCAGGTATTTCCCCTTTTCGCCACCACCCTCTCCCCTTCTCGTTCTCTTCCCCAATACCTTCAGCCTCACAACATTCCCCAATTGGGAATGCCATAGTCCCACTGGCTCCAGACGGTTGGGAGCAGTTTGGGACTCTTGTGCGGTATTCATATAAAAAAAAATAAAAAAAATAAGCCATGAAAAAAATTCATAATTTTAGAGGCAACTTATAAAATTAATTGCGGGTTTATTGTATTTTTTTTAATTATCATATTTGCTATGTAAATATGATTATGTAAAAAAAAAACATTTAATAATCCTTTTTCGGGTGGATATTTTAAATTATGTAAGGCAAAATTGGTTGTTTTAATTTAATTTAAAGTCCACCATTAAGCATTATGGTGGACTTTAAATTAAATTAAAACAACCAATTTTGCCTTACATAATTTAAAATATCCACCCGAAAAAGGATTATTAAATGTTTTTGATATTTTAATATTTTTTTTATTTATTTTATATTTCATTGTATTTTAAAAGCAGACGGGGTAAAACTTTTTGTCATCACCGTTAGCCCCCAAATAATTGTTAAATGTTCCCCTAAAATCACGAAAAATCAATTCCTTTAATTGACTATATTTCATAAAGTAAAACAAAAATAAATAAATTACTTCTAATCCGTAAAGATATTAACTATACTTTTTGATGAAAAAAAAAGATCACGGTCGACTTGTAGATACCGAAGGATTGCACGCCCGGCACTGTTTCCCGCCGAAGCGCCACGAGAATGTCACTGTATGGACTATTTCTTAGGACAGAAAACCCCATAGGCGATGAATTCATAACGCACGCATAGAATTCATTTGGACTCGCTCTCGGGCAGTATTACCTATACGAACGGGTGGATTCGATGACTAAAATAAACTTACACACTCACTCTTTTGACACCATCCCAGGTGACAGCCACCGTCTTGCTGAACAATGCGCAATTGCATATTGCTGACGTGGACGGTTCGTAGTTTTGTGACGTTGCATGAATTAATGACTTTAACATGTTATTGCAGCTCTGTCCATCACCTGCTACCAATGCAACAGCGCCTACGACCCCAGGTGCGGGGACCCGTTCGACCCCTACTCCCTGGGAACCATCAATTGCTCTATGAAGATCCCGCTGGACCATATGCCGGAGGTCAGGCCTGTAATCTGCAGGAAGAACATCCAGAAAGGTGAGTTGAAACCAAAACACATTAAAATGATTCAAATAATAATAATATTTATTTATTTGAAACACACATTATTTAACATCAGCATTTAAGAAAGCTTTGACTGCCCTACTAGGAACATATCCCGTTTTAGGACAGTCAAATTGACAAGTTTAGTTCATATTGAGTGCCATTATACAAAAATAGAAGTGAAAAAAGCTAGTATTGACATAGTATTGTAATACAATATATCTAGAAAAAATATAATAATTAAGTATAAAGAGATTATGTATACGTGTTTGATAGGTATTGGTTGGTGCTACGGGGAAAAAATGGGTTTAAAATTGAGAATTTAAAAAAAAAGATAATATTATTGGGTAAAATTGATAAGATTGAATTACGTATCCCTCAGCTTTATAAGCCGACGACGAAACTCAGGGATGCAGCCCGAAGAGGTTTCAGCACATAGTTAATAACATATTAAATATATTTTATTCAATAAGTACAAAAAGTAAATTGTTTATAATCAAATGTTTGTCTTTTTTCCTGTCCTTGGTTAGGGTTTTTAATCCAGTTAAGATCTTTTCCCAAAGAGCACAAATAATGTGACATAAATTCAGTCAAGCTAAGCAAAAAGTTTTTACGCCTAAGAATAAGGACAATGCCTTATCCTTAAAAAGAACCGGAACAACAATTCAACTGAATGGATAAAATACCAATTGCCAATTTATTCAACTGACTGCATATCAATTGATTAGATTTATAGATTTAGTATGGCTCTTTGGTTTATCTTGTTGAAAAATCTAAATTCTAAAATAACAAGTACCTAGGTAATCAAAGGTCATAGTGGATTCTAACTCGACTTATCTTCAATCTGTTCATAGGGCGCAGTTTCCGATGTAGATTCCAATTTAAATAATGGACTGTAAAATGAAATTGCCGATATTGGTCGTCATTGATTCATTCAGGGCCGATGCTTTAGTTGCTTTTTAAGCTCGGCCAGAGAGGTATTTACGTTAGTCATGTTGCTACCGCGTAGTTTTCCTGAGTAGCTTAAGCTTGGAAACAAGCTAAAGCAACTGAAGTACCTGTCTTTATAGAACCTCGATCTTCTTTTTTTAAATTTAATTCAATACATTTTTTTTTAATTAGTTAATACATTTTTACAAAGCTAATGAGACAATTTTTAGTGTTTTTCTTAGTCCTCCTCACTGGGGGTTCCTGTGCTGAGGCGGACTAGGTTTTATTTAAAAACTGATTTTTAAGCTCTTGGATAACTCCTCTCCTTTGATTTCTTTGAGCCAGGTTTTGATTTGATTTTTTAAATCATTTGCCCTTTTTTATGGCCGGTGAAAGAGAATTATATAGCTTAGTGGAGAGATATTTATAATTTCTTTGTCCTAAAGCAGTTTTAATTTTAGGAATATTCATAATGTCATTTTGGTTCACTCTTGTGTGATGAAAATTATGTTTCTTCTTTTTTTTTGGACTTTTGAAATGTTGGATTTAAACATTCTTAGCATAGATATGTAGGATATTAGGTACTGCAAAATATTTGATAATTTCTTTTGTTGGCGTTCTTACGAATGTCTTAATAATACTCTTTCGAGTTTTACACAATTGTTTCTATTGTTATTCAACCGTGTTAAATTTGTATTGCCTAACAAGCAGCCCCGACTTCAATGAATTAAGGGTATTTTAGAAACCAATGATTATTTGGAGATTAGGCGTTAATTGATTCCTCTATGTTGCGAGTATTAATATATATAATATGAGAGATTATTCAAAGGAGCGTGTGTTTGGTTAATGTGGCGACTCCCCAATGTTACAGGAGTTGATTTACTGTATAGCTATTCTGATTTATTTATTTATTTGATTATATGCTCTTCTGGGATTTTACATGAATTTTAGAACATAATATAAAGAGCTACCAAAAATTATAAGTACATAGAGATTTATAACTGTAAAGTAATGAACAACTTTTTAAACGTTTAACAGTGACATAAAATTGAAAACTAAAATAATATTATAACGCAAGTCATTAACGCTTCATTATCTAAGCTATAATACTACATATTGCAGGATTCATCAAAGTGCTGGTATAGATGACGTATTACTGTATAAACGGAGTCAGCAAATACATCAACAACACCTCCAAACTTGTTGCCCAGATCATGCATCCTATTGGTTAATGAATGAGACTGATAGTCGGTTGTGTAACTGTTACAGAAAAATGTTACAGTTCGTCTTGTGTTCCTCGTCGGAACATTTAATTTAATAATGGCGAGGATGGCAGGGCTGTCAATTAGGTGGATAATGATTTTATATAATACAAATATAGTCCGATTAATACTAGGTCTGACATAATTCTCCTGTCAGACAGATTAAAACTTATGCTTAAATTGCACAATATGAATTAGAACAAGAGAAAAATAAAATATGTTAAATATTGCATAAAGAGAGATAATATGGCTTAGCCGAACAATAGGAAGAAAATAAATATATTAGCGATAATCGGCGACTATCCGAGATATGCAGATGGCGTTACCATCGCTGTAATTCACGTATTTGATGGCTGTCGAAATCGGAATTATTAGTCGCCAGTTCAGCAGGTAGCTACAGTATAAATATGTAATGATCGAATTTCACACTATAAATTACAGACAGCCAGACGTAAACTTTCTGATGATTTGCGTTTACGCAAATTTTATTGATACACCAAATATTTTATAACAAGGAGAATAAAATACATTTTATATATTTCGGGACCCCCTAAAATACCTGAAAAACCCTTGACTTGAGATTCCCCTATTTTAACAAATGGATTGCAATATTTAGAGCACAGGCGTCAAGTGGGAATGCTGTCCTTGTTCTACCGGTATTTCCATGGAATATTCTCCGAGGAACTGGCGTCATTGATCCCTTCGGCACCGCTGCATAGTCCGGAAACAAGTCAAACGCACCCACAACATTTGTACACGGATGATATTTGTCGCATTATAACTGGTCGCTTCTACGACTCGTTCTTGAGTTCGAGAACAGCCCGGCAACAATTTGTCGGTCTTCTGTGTTTCCTCCCTCCTAGAACATGGGTCTCTTGAAGGCCAACGTTCACTCTGTCCTCTCCTCAACAAGACCCCCCCATACAGCATCCTCAAAGATGATCAGAGGAAAATAATTTCCATCAGGGCCTCCTGTGCGGAGTTGATCCTCAGCATTCGGAATTTCTATGTACATATTACATACAAAATTCCCTTGGAAGTTTTCAAAGATTTAAAAAAATATGAATTATTTTTTTTAAGATAATCCCTATTCAGATGTTTAGTTGAAAAAGCAATTATATTATCTTTCCTCGACAGAAGAAAATCGCAAAGAATGCTTCGAATATATAAATAACACGTGTGGTTCTGTTATTTTACATGTTATGGGTATGAAAAAAATTACAGCGTTTCTTTAAATGCTACTTAAGTCAGTAGTTTTGAGATTATTGCTCAATTCTAAATATGCCGTGTTTTATTAAATGTTTTTAAAACGATCGCTACGCCCTAGGCAATTTTTATATTAGCGCGCTCCCTCTCTCTTCCGTATTAATATATGTTCTTTTCATTCAATGTTCAGTTTCCGTTTGGAGTATATTACTGGGTATTAATATATAAAAGTGTGTGTTAAGTTATAAGCCTGTTAATTAAATAAAAAATGTTTTTCTTCCAGTTTACGGCAAGATTCGAGTAGTCCGTGGTTGTGGGTACCTAACCGACGAGGAGAGGGACAATAAAGCCTGCGTGAGGAGATCGGGAACCCACGACGTCTTCGTCTTCTATTGCTCCTGCACGGGCGACCTCTGCAACTCGGGGAAGTCACTTTTACCACCTGGCTACACCTTCTTCCTGCTGGCAGCACTGGCGGCCATCTTGGCGGGAAAACGAACTGTCACTTCGAACGATTTGAATTTATGAATTGATTTTTCATAAATTTATTTAATTTAATTTTATTGAATTAATGTGGATGTTTTCGTTGATTTTATTGTTGAATTTTTGTAGCAAATTATTTAAAAAAAAAAACTATTATTATTATCGACTGTTCCAAGCTAATGGGCGTTAGATAAGTGACAAATAGCAACTTTTCCAAGGTTGTGGTTTTCGTCCCGTTTCAGCGTTTAATCAAATGATGGGCCAAGAACTGATCAAATGCTAAAAATTCAAATTCCTCTGCAGAGGAAATCGCGTGATCCCACCAGATCGAATAGCCGGGTACTTTTGAACCTTCATCTTACTCATCTCCTTCCGCTTCTTGACTCTGGGCAATTAAGAGCGTTGTATGGTATCACTCTCACGTAATTTCCTCGCAGGGGTAGACAGGGAGGATTGACTGTCAACTCTCCTTGCTTCATTTCCCCTCATTCCTTCTTTTGACATGACCCAACTCAAGTATTTGATTTACTTGATTCTGCCATGTCTTTTCTGACGTCCCCAACATCTTCCTTCTGTATTCCCTCCTCTGAAAAGTAGCAATTTGTGTATAAGTACATCATTTTAGCATGGTATAGTCGATATTTTGTTGTTATAGTGTTATGTTATTGCCTTTCGGTGTTGGTAAAATAATGATAAAAATCGAAATTAGTTTTAAATGTTTTTTTCTTTGAAATTGAAATTAAACATATTTAATTTAAATTTCATGTTCAAATTTGGAATTAATTTATTATATTTTTAAAATTATTTGCATTAATTAATTATATGAAATGCTAGGTCTGTTAATTGCATTTTAGGTGATTTAAAAATTAAGTCATTGAATCTCAGCTTGGAAAATTAAATAATGGTGATATTATGATTTTCCGATATACTAATTGAGCATATCGTAAATATTTTTCATCATATCCTTACATTAGTTTACATAAATTACTTTTTTTACTGGCTTACATAATCATTTAGCAAACTGGTTATAAAAAGCTAGAATTACAGAGTGATTGGTAGCTGATGCGACATATTAAAGGAAGTAAGCAATTGAGGAAACATGTTAAAGCAAAAAAAGTTTACATCGCTCTTCCGCATCGATACGGGTGGAATATGCCTTATCTAGCTCATTGCAGATGTTAAAATACATATTTTTAAATTTTGCAATATCCGTAAAGGTTTAGAATTGACATAACATTCAAAATTAAGTTACTTTTTTTAGTTGATTAATTATGTGTATCCTATCATTCTATACGTTCTTAACAAATATATAAAGAGCCCCAACATAACATGTCGAATCTGCATTTTGCGAGGTTTACATGAGAGTGAAAACACAGTTGGATTCAACTATCTATGACGGATTCATTATGCAGTTTCGATTATTTTCATCACGAAAAAGGAGAATTTAGAGGAAAACTCAACTTTTTGTCATTATCTGAAAATATAGAAAAAATTCGATGGTTCGAGAAATTTTGCAGATTCAACACCTATTCGGGACGGTCGATGTTGCATTAAGTACCAGTCCTCTCTGTAAAAAAAAAATCATTCTAAAAGCAATGTTTGTTATGCGGAAATAATAATAATAAAAGTATTAAAATAATTTTTAACCCCGGCTTCAAAAACATAAAAGCAACCCTATTTAACGCGGTTTTTCAGAACAATGTTATTAACATATCAAAGTTTTATAGCAATTTTACAAATCAGCCATCTTGAAAAATACATCAACATAAACAAAGACTTCATGCAATCATCTACAAAAATAACATTAATCTTGATAAACATGTTATTTATTTGTTTATTTTTGTAGAAAAAATCTAATGCAATGTGATAAAGCTCGCGTCCCTAAAAGCTGTTTGCCACTAAAGAAAAAAAACAATTAAACCTTTCAATGTTATCAAATACCATAGAATTACAATATAGACATTACAATGCTTAGAGATTCATTAATATTAATGTAGGTAATCTAACTTTAATTCACAGAAACTCACTAAAAAATATGAACTGAGTGTCTGAAAGAGATATAAATGTATTTTCAATGCTTCTGTATGCATCCTGATCTAACCTAACCTTACCTCACCTAACCAAGTTAGGTAAAGACCCATTCTAACTTACCGTAATCTAATCTAACCTCTTGTAATGTAGCTTAATCTAACTTATCCTAGATCCTGAGTCAAATGGCATTTGACTAAAGATCTAAAAAACATTGTCAATCCATGTATAAGTGTATGTGATAATACTAGAGCAGAGGTTCCCAACTTTATTTGTCTCACCTCCCACTTTTAGACTATATCACCCCCCCCCCCTGTTTTTACTTACGTGACAATGCGACCCTATACCCCGACACGTTCTTTTCATCACCGTTGTTCTCCATTTTGATAGCTTTTTGCTCTTGATAAATATTTGTATGGATATTTTACATATTATATTACGTATTACATTATTGTTCACCTGAAAACAGGTTCTGAGAAACCAATAAATATATATAACACCAAAAAACTATTAATCCGTCTATAAATCAATGAAATAATTGAACAGTTCATTTTGTTGCATGATTCTTTCAACGATGAAAGTATACACAATAGTGGTGGGCGAAGCGGCTCGGTTTAGTGAGCCGAATCACTAAATCAGCTCTCTGTAAAGACAATGCACATGAAAACTGGACGAAAAAGTATTGTGTAAGAGCGTCTTAAGGACGTCTTTAGGAGGGCCAAGGGAGCGAGGGAGAGGGCAAGGTGCGGGGGGACGCAAAGCGTCGTTCAAACGAGCCTGATCACCGAACCGGTACACTACAAAGAGCTGATTTAGTAATCCGTCTCACTAAACCGAGCCACTTCGCCCACCACTAATACACGACAAATTAAAATTTATACGGAAGCTTTAGTAAAAATATTTTTTTTGCCCTCGCCTCCAATTTGAGCCCTTCACCGTACCCTTATAGCCCTTCATCGCCCCCTATTTGCTCTTGAGGCCACCCATATCCAACGCCCTTTGGGACGCGATATCGCTCACATTGGGATTCTCCGTACTAGAGGTACCGAGGCACTTGCTTTGCTTCTACCTTTTTTGGAAAGGTCTCCATGCCGTAGTGGACTACGCATCTGACTTTTAATCGCGGTTAACTAAGGTTCGATTCTCACTCAGCGCTAGACAAAACATGGATTTCTTTATCATTTCGTATCAATCAATAGTGGGTAGATGGCTTAACAAATACGACGCCTCAGCAATGCATTACTCAGAGTAGCCTACTCCAATTTCGCCTGAATAAGATCGGACCTAACCTAACCTAACACAAACGGTCCTTCTTTCAAGTAGATGTAGACTATGTTTTACTCAATACAACATTTAGGGTTGTATTACACTCTTGATTCTACCTAGTGGTACTGTACGGTGTCAAATAACAAATAACTTTAACCGTATTTTCCACCATGGTAGACTATTCTGTACCCTATACAATATTTAGGGTTGTATTACATCCTTGGGTGTACCTAGTTGCACTCATACGGTGTTACATAACAACTAAAAGTAACTCAAGCTCAACATAAACTAACCTAACCTAACTTAATCCTACCCGAACCATCCTTATTTTCAATGAAACAATATTCCTTGCACAATACAACATTTTAGGTTGTCTTACACCTCTGGCTCTGCCCGGTGTTATTCTTATGGTGCTACATAACAATTAAAAGCAATTTGGCCCAATTTTGGTTCGTTTGATAGATTCCCCAATCTTAACAAATGGATTGCAATCTTTATAGCACGGACGTCAGGTAGGAATGCTGTCTTTGTTCTACCGGAAATTCATTCGAAAATGCTCCGAGAAACTAGCATCATTGACACCCTTCGGCACTGGTGCATTATCGGGAAACACGCCAAACATTTGTACATGGTTGACATTTGACACATGAGAACGGGTTTACGACTCGTTGCTGAGTTTAACAGCCCGGCTGTGGATCGATTTGCCACACAGCATCCTCAAAGATAACACAGGCCCCGTGGGGAATTATTTACCTCAGGACCTTCTGTGTGGAGTTAATATTAAAATAAATCTAACCTAACCCAACCTAACACAAACCATCCTTATTATCAAGTTTACCCTACATAAACTATTTCTTACCCTTAGTAAGGGATGCATTACACCTCTGGTTCTTCTTAGTGGTACCATTATGGTGTTACATAAGAAATAAAAATATGATTCAGGACCTTCAAAGACAGGATGATAATTCTGTTTTTATATATTGAGTTCCATATTTCAATATCACTGAGAATTTGATTTTAGTACAGAAATCTTTTTAATGAATTTTTTGATGACGAACGGACATCTGAGTAAATGTATCATAAACATTTATTACTTATTTAGACATAATTAGGTAATAATGTAAAAATATCTTCTAATGTATAAATAAGTTGTAACATTTTGTGTGCGGCCTTTTAGACTTATAAATATTTGTTTATCTATGTATACTATTACTAAATAATAACACCTATCGTTTGCTAATATTGTGTCTGCGAATACGCTAATACCTGTGTATAATTAATATAATGCATTATGGTAGATAGCAAAAATCTCGAAAGCAATTAGGTAATGAACTATTTTTTTTTTGACAATCGTCTAATTCTTAAGGTCTATTCTCATCTACCGGCACCGTGCAGTGCAGACAAGTACAGTGGCAGGTGCGGCACAGAAGGGAGTATTCACATTACACCATGCGTGAATGTGTTCATAGATAATGCAAGCAATTATTTTTAGCATGCTTGCCATTTTACGTGTCTACACTACACGGTGCTGGCAGGTGTTAATCAAACTTTATTCTGGTGCCCCTTCACCCGTTGACATTCAACTGCTGAATATAATGCAAATTTTATTTTATTGGCATTATGCTTAATAAATAAAAATGATATATATATATATATGTGTCATAAAACACTGTTGTCATGTTCAATATTCTACCAAAAAATATTATTGTCAAATGTTTAAATTCTATATCTGCCAAATCATAAAATACCGTAAAGATGCTTTCTTTGGCCCGGTGACATTAAATGTCAATTGTCAATGTGCTTACGTCATTGACAATGTTCATTGAAGTGCGATTGACGGAACTTCAATCAACCTGTCAATATTTTCGCCTCAGTTGCTATGTGGAGGTCTGCATAAACAGGACAGTGTGCGAATACAGTGATATACTTTTGATTCTACTTTCCATAATTCTGAACAATCACAATATAATGCAATTATAAGTCAAACACAATCTCGTTTTGCGATGAAAGTTAATTCCAAAGGGCTCAATAGATAGAGAAATTGTACGAATGATTGTCAATCGCACAGCGACACGATCATTCTGCTCCGTCGATTGCGCTTGTCTATGCGGTCAATCAAAATACCCATCATTCTCACGTCAATGGGATGTCTTAATTGTCAATAGCTTCAATTTCCTCTATAAAAGATTCATTAGCAATTGTCAATCGCTTCAATGACTTAAATTGACAAAACCATTGGCATAAGTCATTAAAAGTATCATTTTTTGACATTTTATAAAAATATCAACAATGCTGTAATTTTCAAGATATTTTATATATGTGGAAAGTAAAGCAATTTTACAGTATGAATGTAGGTCCTAACCTCAATTTAAAATGAGTTAATCTTTAATCCCAGTTCACAACTTAAAACCATACAAGTTCTCTAGTTGAATGGTGCTTACGCTTAAGGGATAAGTCACTTTAGTTGTATAGAAACAAAGAATTAATTCATTATTAATACTATTGAATACTTATCTCTATTAATTATTACACTATCGAGTACTTCACTCTCTTATTTTTTATCCATTGATTGCAAACAAAAAAACACTTTGAATATTGAGAAGTTGAGTAGAAGAGGGTTTGTGTGTATTTTCCTGTTATTTCAATGGAAGCTGCCCTGAAGAACTAGCGCCATTGAACTAGACCCAGATTTACCTCTTCCTTTACTTAAAAAGATCCTCCACACAGCATCGACAAAGATAACACAGGCAATGAGATGAACAATTGTGTGGAGTTACACATGTGAATACTGCACAAGAGACCCAACTGCTACCGACTGTTCGAAGCCAGTAGGACTATGACATCTCCAAATAGGGTATGTTGTGAATCTGAAGGGATCAGGGAGGGGAGGGAGATGGGAAAAAAGAAGGTTGGGAAAAACCTGGCTTTTCAACTTTTACGAGAAAGTCACCACTCTTCTACTCCGCTTCTCAATTACTATATAAATAGCATACTTTTCAACTGCAATTATATAATTTAACCGCATTAGTTTTATTGTCAAATTATTCTAATATATGCAAAGTATTTTCAAATTAATTTCACATGTAAATTTAAGCATTTATTTTGTAAAATATGTGTACGTGTGTGAATTAAATTTAATTGTGCAAGTGATATTGTAATAGGTAAAACTAATTGATGTTTTTATTTGATTGACTCAAATCATATACAGAAAATCTAAACATTAGTTAAATTATTGTAATTATGTATGTAAAATTGCTTGCTTGAAAAATTTTCACAAAAAAATGTGTTCAGACGAAATTATAGCTGTTGTGTTTGCGGTAGAAAATAAATTTCATCGTTAAAACTATGTGTGTTGATAGATTAATTTGAAGCAATATCAATAAATTAATAGTTATTAAAAAATTAAAATGTTATTTTCAGTACGCTTGTGATGCAATGTGGTATTGTTTAATAAAAAAATTTCTGTCCACTAATTAGAAATGAAATAATTCTAGAGATATTAAAGATGTTTTAATTCGTAAGGCTCTTGCAAAAGCTATGATATCTATAGAAGTTTCATAAATTAATGCATTTTTATTAAAATTTCTTGAAAACATTGACACAGAATATATATATTTTGCTGAGGTATAAATTGCAATGCTTTATTTTGCTATAGATTCACTAAATTATGGAGGAAAGTTTTCGATTAGTGAAAACTATATGAGAAGTACATATAGAAATTGATGTTATATTTTCAAAAATATTTGCATATTATGTATATCAAATAGATGAAGCTATTTTGTAAAACATTCCTGTATATTGTCTGTGTTAATTACAAAACTGTTGTCCATTAATATAAAGAATATAAATAAAGTATATATTTACGTACAGTAGAACGCTGATCATTAAAACGTTTGCTGTCCAAACATTGGACATACAAATATCGTTTGTTCAGAAATTAGTCGCCAAACATTGCTCGTACAAAGAAACATTGAAAGATTGGTCATTGGGTGTTCAAATACTGGTGGTTAAAACATTGTTTGCCCAAATGTTGTTGTACATACATTGGTTGTGGAACATTGTTCATCCAAACATTGGATGTTCAACATTCATTGTCGAAATGCTAGTTGTTCAAACATTGTTCATCCAAATGCTGGTTGTACATACGTTGGTTGTCGAAATACTGTTTGTGCAAACATTGTTTGTCAAAAAATTGCTCGCCAAATACTGTATGTCTAAAGATTGTTCATCCAATACATTGCTCGTTTGACGATTAGTTATCGAAATATTGGTCGTAACATCATTTGTTCAAATGGTTTTTGTACATAAACTTTGGTTGTCTAAATTTTGATCTATGAAACATTGTTCGTTCAAAGATTGTTCATCCCAACATTGGACGTTTGATCATTGGTTGTCTAAATAGTGGTCATTCAAACATTGTTCGTCTAAATCCTGGCTGTAAATACGTTGGTTATCCAAATATTGTTTGGCAAAATATTGGTTGTCCAAATTTTGATCTTTCAAACATTAGTCGTCCATTCAAAATCGACAATTCTCGGTCTGTCAATCTGTTAAAACAACTTCTTTAACCTCCAGCAAGTTTGTATAATTGGCGATCTACTGTATTACTGTCCTTACAATCATAATAATTACCTGACAAATACGCTAAATACAAAAACCTAGTGAAGTAAGGCAAAACCTGAGCTTAATGCTACTACACGCTAAAGCATGTAGCTAATATAAGTACAAAATGTCAGCAAATTCACTGTTATTATAAGAAAATGAAATGGATTATGTATAACTAACTACACAAAAACTAAAACAAGTAAATCTTTAACATATTGGTGTCGCAACCAGAGTTAAGTCGAACGCAGTACTCACACATTGTTTGCATATAGCATGTTTCAAATTTGTTATCTGACTTCAGAATAAATTTTCTGTGAGTTAATTTAAAAAAAAATTAAAAACAGCGCTGTTTCTCAGTAAAGGAAAGGAAAATAAATCACTGGCGGAAATGTATACGGCTAAACGAAATGTAATATACGCTCACAGATGGTGCTAATTTAAATATTGTAGAAAAAACACTTATAGCAAGTAATGATTTTAAATATTTAAATGAATTGTTTGTTGGCAGGTGTACACATGGAATATGAAATGGAATTAATTGTCATACTAATAATACTGAAGTAAACTTTAAACTTACAGTAACAATGTATTCCATTTCATATTACGTATGTGTACCCACCAACAAACAATTCATCTCAATATTTAAAATCATTACATCCTAAAAGCGTTTTGTTCAAAAATATTAAAATTGGCGCCATCTGTCACGCGTCACGTTTCGTTTATCCTTAAGTAGTGTTTTAATCTATGATTTTATTTAAGCTGATCCATGATCCATATAAAGTGCATTTACAATATAAATTCATATGGAAAATTGATGATGTTGATTACATGGTACAATTGTATGTTGCTGACATCACAAAGAGAAGAAATAAATTTTCAGAATTTTTCATTTCACTAAAAGAATTAAAATGCGGAACCAGTTTATTCATTTTAATAAATGAATGTACCTACAGAGAATGTACTATAATTGAAAATGAGTAATTATTGTAAAAATATCTACGTATGTACTGTTATTTTCTTACAACAGCTGTTTACATCATTATTTTATGAAATGTGCATGTAAAAGTCTGTTGTGTTACATATAGCAGAAGCTGATATCTCCAATTTCTATCATTATGTACGTGACATTTATTATTGAAAATACTTGAAATTAATTTGACATTATTGTTATGTAATTAAAAATAACGTACCTTTCACAGTTGATCATGTCTACAGAAAAAAAACTCTACGTGGTCTCAAGCCTGTACTGTGCTTATTTAATCATTGAAGAAAATAATGTTGACAAATCTCAATGAAACATGAAACAGAAAAAAAGGTAACCGTTGCAATCGGGACTCGAACCCAGATCTTCTAATCTTATCGGGAGTGGAGTATAATATCTATCTTCGATCTATTATATAAACAAGAATATCCCGGGCGGGCGGTATTTGTTTGTTTTGTATACAAACCTACAGTTTGTTTTATTCCGAGCTTGATGAAATTTCGCACACTTGACTTTCGAAACAAGAGAAACGTCACTGCCTACAAGAGATTTTGAAAAACCACCCCCATCCCCCTTTCCCATTCTTTAAAGCAGAATTTTGGTACTTCTCTATCAAATTTTGCACACTTGGTGTTCAAAATAAGGGGAAAACTACTGGGTGGGGATAACACATCACAACCTCAAAAATTACCCAAAGTCTTTCCCGGGCAACGCCGGGTACTTCAGCATGTTGGTAGAGACGCCAGTCCCGGTAAGACCAGAGGATCTGGGTTTGATTCCCAGTTGCGACCGTTACCTTTATTTATTTTCTGTGTCTTTTTCTGTTTCATGTTTCATTGAAATTTGTTAATATCAACTTCAATGATTAATTATTATAATGAGATTTATAAGCTTCAATAACTTATTCCAATAAATTGACTATTATTATTGTTGTATCCTACGCAACCATTTTTATAACACAGGGAAATCATAAATAATTGTTGTAACATGTATGAAAATAGAAACAAACATAAAGAATAACTTTGCTTGCCCATCCAAAACATTATGAAAACTACTGTTAGCTGTGGAAAACTAGATTCGAAAAGCCAAACAACTAGTCCTGGGTCGATTGTGATTGATCACTTTGATCCGATCATCGAGTCACTTGTTCAAAAAAGCCATCAAATATTCAAATTAGCAGTCAGCTCAGCTCCCGTGATCGGTGTGGCGAGCGACGACCAGAGAGATCTGTAATGCCGGTCGGGCCTAAATGTGTGTGTACACCATAAATATAGATGGACATCATTTTTTATAGCCTCAAGACTGGGCATTGTCATCCTGAACTTTAAGATTGACAAAGAATTAGAGATGGCTGATGCCTGAAATAGGCCGTCATTGCGGTTCCAGTTACCGGAGACCGATATGGAATTGTTTCTTTTTCCTGTTACTTTTGGAACCAAATTTATACATCTATGGTCTTCGTTAACAAGGTACATGTCGCAACGATCGATCGATTGAAATCTATGGCATTTATACTAATCTTTTTTAAAAAAATTTTGAAGAAAGGCAAACATTCCCAGCTTACGAATAACCTGACAATATTTTAAAATCTCCTACTATCACCACATTAAGTGGAAATGTTGCGTGTGTCACGATGGAGGACTTAGCCAGTCGAGGAATTGAACTCAGATGATTGAATGAGAACCTGACGCGTTGTCAACTCAGCCACTGACCGCCTTCTATGGTCTACATTAACACCGTACACGGCACATCGATCGATCGATCAAAGATCATATCATTTTGACTTGATCACTTCGCCATCGGGTCGTGTAAAAAGATCGATCAATCCAGGACTACAATTGTCACCATTTTAGTTAAATTTTTTTACATTTGAATGGTACTCGTTCAATGCCGATTTTAACAAATTCGACAAACATAACCCATGTCGCTATGTTTGTCAGCTGGTCACAATTTGTTCAAAAGCTGAAACTGACCGAGGATCGACGTTTAACGGGGACCTTTCAAATATCAAAAAAACAAAATAGCGTTGATTGGCACTTTGATGACAATGTTACATTAGAATATCGGTGAAACAACTGGTCCTAAATATTATTAGGAGAATATAACCATGTGCTAACTATTACATCACCTAAAATATGTTTTTTGTATCGTGTTCGCCACCAGAAAGAAAATCGCTAGCTTTAAACACAGATAAAGAGACAGGAAATATAATTGACGATGTCCACTTTAAAACGGTGATAGGAATTATTATAGCATGTTTTTAAAAAGCTATGACATTATGGCCTATCAGAAATAGAATGATTTAAACAAATACTTTGTTATAACTGCAAAATTTCAATATTGCCGGCTACATGTTATTTGTCATGTACGGCCTTTACCTATCGCTTCTCCTTGCATTATTTCTAACTCCAAAACTTATTGTAATCACATACATTTGATATTCATTTTTGTACAACAAACAACTAACAATCTGAATCTCTATATGGTAGATACTATCAGTATCGCCTTGGCGAGAAACCATTCAGAAACAAAACGTTTTTTGAAGAAGGTTAAGTCACGTTTAGTAACCAGATCTGAACAGTGGCGGTTCGTGGTCTTTTTAACTGTGGGTTGAATCAGAAATTCACGAGAACTTATTATATTTCATCAAAATGTACTTGTTGTCATTCGGCGAATCGTCGAATACAGCGGCAGTCACATAATTTAATAAAGTTGGTGGGAGGGGTACTATAATAACTAGTGACTTGAGACAAGACGGCGTTTGTTTGTTTTACTAGTAGATTTATAAATGCCATTAAAATCAAACGGTTAGAGAAGTGCAGGAACAAGAAAATAAAAACTTACAAATATTTACTACTAACTGTAAAAAGTAAAATAATAACATTTAATTTACTTCCTTATTGTGCCTGTCGGCAAAGTGACCGATAGGGCCGTCTCGGTGACACTCGTCAAACTTCTGAGATCACGTGTCTTCAAACATTCCTTCTTCGCGCTGAGCACAAACTTCGACATGGTTCGACATAGGTTATTTAATTTCACCGCCAGGGGGATTGTGTTGTTTTGATTTTTTTGTATGAAGTATTTGCTGGGGAACGTGAACCCATATGTCCTGAATCCATTCGGTCGCGTGGATTTTAAGTGTGGAATTTTAACGGAGCACTGTTCATAATGTGGTTATATTGTAAAGCAAGTTAGTCTTATTTTCTCATATTTTTAATGGGAGTTCACTGCATAATCGCTCTTTAGAGAAAACTGCCACTGGATCTGAATAATGGGTACTTACCAACCTCCCTCTTCCACATGTTCTTCCCTTCCCTAAATCCTTCAGACTTACAACATTATCTAAATTAGGGATGCCATAGTCCCACTGGCTCCAGACAGTTGGACAGATCATTGTGCGGAAATAATATAAATAAAAAAATAACAGTTGGAGCGTAAAATAGCACGAGGAGAAGGAATGGGTAAGAGTTATGCGGAGGAAATGGAACAACGGGAACATACTTATTAATTTAAAAAATTGTTCGACGAAATAAAAATTAAATGGAATATTTGAGAAAATCACAATGTATTTGTTTAAATTAATGGAATTATTTCTTTCACTTAAATAAGATTAGGCAGTGATAGAAATATGTTTATAGATTACAAAATGTACCCAACACGTAATAAAAATATATGATTTTACCATTTTTGTGAGATAGAATAAACATTTTTGGCACTTTTGCTAACTAAGTAGCAAAGTACTGAGTGTATTTCTTTCGAGATGTGTAATAATTTGATTGAATTCAATGAAAAGTTTATTTTGTAAGTATGTTTGTAGAATATTTAAGTATATTTAGTGTAATGAACTTATGTAAACTTATGAGACGCCTACGCTATATTGTAATAAACCAATTAAACCATGTTTTGTTTGTATTTATATTCTGTTTCTTTATATCAGATTATTTTCAGTCAGTCAGTGCTTCTGTTTAAAAATGATATGCAAAGGTAAAACAAAAATGCAAAGGCTAAAGAAAAATAAGTAACGCGTGTTTTGGCATTTTAAATGCATAATTGTTGTCTACACACCTTCCTCCCCCCCATATCCGATCCCTTTTGTCACTGGAAGAAGATAGCACCGAACATGCTACACTATCGCCTCTATTGACCCGTGCTATAGGCTTCCAGACGGTATTACTGTTATTTAAATATTTTATTTTCTTTGAAAACAATTTAGACAGTGTGCGAGTAGCGAGGCTTTTAATGTTAATACAATCCTAATAGCCCTTTAAAGCAAAGAAGGAGTTAAAATCATATATACATCTCCTAATATTTATTTTTTTGAGTTTAGATTGTTATAATTAATTAAGAATATATTTTACAGAAAACCTATTAAAATGTATGAAAAAAGCAATTCGGCCCGAGAGGGCGTTTTCATCAATTGTCAAGAACTGGAGGTATTGTTGATGATAGTAAGTTTTTCGGTATAATTTGTTTTGACAGATGTTGATAATTTGTGCTATCTGATATAAATGTGCTGATTAAACAGGGAGTGTTGGAAATCACTATCACTGTAGGTCAAGGTTTAAACAATGACGAATAAAAAATGTTAAGCAAACAAGACGTTTCAATTTCAAAGAACGCGCAATGTAAAATAGGTTTCGATTTTACCGCCGTTTTCAGCTGCTGTTAAATGTAGGTCGAAGTGTTGCAAGTTTATAACTATCTACCGTAATATGTTTTATGGCCAAAAGGTGATGAAAGTCACATTAGATGGATGGTAAACTGGAAAAATATAAAATCCAAGTAGGTATTTTGTGTTTTACTGATAATTCAAATTTTGCTTTACAGACGCCGACTACTTCAACACAGAAATATTTGATTGATTCATTGAAATACTCGCTGAAACGTTAACAATGATTTAAATGAAATTTAATCTTTATTGTAAATTATGATATAATATGTATGTGAAATAAAGAAGGATTGTGTGTCAGGACCATGTTGTTTGGTGATTCATTATCTCTACCTACCCATGTGGAAAAAGCGCGTAATTGTACATGCTAGACTAGACTAAAGGTAAAATTGATTACGAAAAAAAAATCGTTCTGAAGTAGGTGTCTGTTTCACCTAGTCTTGTAAATTTATTCATTTAATTAATTTAAAAAATCAAATAATAAAAATTAAAAATGTAGGATTTTAACGCATTGCAAATTGGGCATGTGTTGGAAATAACACTGACTGACTAAGTAATACTGACTGGCTGAATAGAGGGGTTTTGCCGCTACGGAAGTGCGGACGATGACGTACGGGTTTTTATGGATTGCGGCGCGGGATTCTATAAGTTAGATGGAGTTTTGCACACTGTACAATATCTCCGGCGACTTTGAAATGACGCACATAGTATTTACGCTGTAATTATGGTGCCGCCCGATAAATAATCGTAGGGTTGCAAGGTCTGTACTAAGGAATCAAGAACTAATTCCATCTGAGAATCAGATCGGATATGTCACGAGATTGACTTTGTTCATTGAATTCATTCATTCAATTTCGCCCATGTCTATTCTGAAAGCATACAAAACGGTTCATTCTTTTGTACGGCTGTTTTTATAGAATATATATTTTTATATGAATACCGCACAAGAGTCCCAACTGTTCCCAACCGTTTGGAGCCAGTGAGACTATGGCATTCCCAATTGGAGAATGTTGCGAGGCTGAAGGTATTGGGGAGGGGAAGGAGAAGGGGAAGAGGAAGAGGGAGGAGGGGAAATATCTGGGAATTCAGATCTGGCTGTTGCATATAACCCTAAATCTTCGTCTTATGTAGGTAAAGTTGCGCGAACGCGATTGGGACAGTGGTTTATAGTAAAGCAATGCGTTAAGAAAAGATTATGATTTAAAAAAATTATATTTATTTATGATAGGGTTCGAATCTTTTGTCCCCCAGCATAAGTCGTTCTTGTACAGCACAGACAAAATGTTCTACTTCTGTCATATTGAAAAATACCAAACGCCGTTGCGTCCATTACGTGCGAAAATATCAAATTAACGGATCACGTCGCTGACGTGTCGGTCGGCACCGCGATATTCGTCGCATTTCATTCAAGAAATTCCAACCATTTGAAATTTTCGCACCACGTAGCATTGCGTCGTCGTCGCATGTTCCTTCGCCCACATAAGATTTATGCTTGGGCTACCATCTGAAGTTACTTTTTCGCATGGAGGCTAGCGCTACACCCGTTATAGGCGACAGTGGCAACACCAGTGCTCAGTGTCAGTTCGTGGAGTTGGTTGTGTCCGCGACGGATGTAACGCCAAATCGTTATTCTTATTTTATTTTCGTTTTTAGTTATTGATGTTTTTGTGTAGTTTCCGTTAAAATGCCTGTGTTTCACACAAAGATAATCGAGAGCATCTTGGAGCCGGTCGCTCAGCAGGTCAGTCCCATCTACAATAATACAATTCCTAAAAATAACATCGAATGTCACACGACGTTATATTTTTCGCAAAATGTTTATTTTTTCAGCGGAAAAAAGAGGATCAAACTGCGTCAAAACACTTTTTAATATAATAAACACACATCCAAACTTTCTTAAAAATTAGATTTATGTATTTTAAGTTTGTTTTATGACTAATTTGAAGTGTGCAATGGGCGTTTTTTAAGAATCGAGTTAATCTACAAAACTATATTTACCGCGTATCCTTTTATGGGCAGGCTTCCATCTACACCTTCCCCGTAAGGCTCGCGGAAATGTATTTATTTGTTAGTTTCGTTAAGTCGGACGAGAATTAAGTCAACTTAAATATGCGTCATACGAAATGAGTAATTGTACAAGATGTACATCAGGAATTCGAAGTATGCGTTCATATTTGTTTTGGTTTGAAACTCAAGGCGGGATAGTAACACCGTTTCCAAAACATTAATCGCATTTCTTTGATTTTGTATATAAATACCAGATAATTCGGGTTTAGTTGTGGTTTATATATTTTGCTACGTATTTATGTCTGCAGTTGTCTATTTTCCGGTGACCTTCGTGGAAAATTGACCCCTTTAAATGTGAGGTTTACATAACGCTGTCTTGCGATATTTTCCTTTCCTTTTTGCTTTCAATTAGAATCCCCCTTGATTTATCGTTGATTATGTTTACATTTGATTTATCGTTTATCGATTACGATTACCCTTGATGTATCGTTTGTCGATTATGATTACACTCGATTTATCATTTGTCGATTATGTTTACACTTGATTTAATATTTGTCGATTATGTTTACACCTGATTTATCGTTGGTCGATTATGTTTACACTTGATTTTGTAAATGAGCTATAGGTTTATTTGTTTAATCGAAAATGTTTAAGATTCTTACTTTACTAGCTGATGTGTACCCGGACTTGCTCGTGATATATTTTTTTAGAATAAAGTTCTGAAGTTGTGAATTCGTGTCTGTCGTGTTGGTGCCATAATTGATTTGACATCGATCTACTATCCCTAAACAATGAAAAAAAAAACATTCATTTGAAAATTTTGTTTCATTCCAAAAATTTATTTTTTCAAAATATATTTAAACAAAAAAGTTCTTAAGTAGGTACCTACTTGTGTTTTCAATTTTGAAAATAAACTATTAAAACAAACCTTCTTTTGAATATGTAATCTGTGGCTAACCAGAGTGGTATATCTATGGGCTAATCCAAATAATATAATAAAACATGGCGGGTTCAATGTTTTTCATATCAATTTTAAAATGTTAAAGTACAGTTTTACATATTGGATTTCATTCAAACTACTCTCTAAACATTCCCGGCACTAATTAAAACAAACTGTGCTATTTTCAGCGAAACCACTCATGTAATTTTCGAGAAAATTGAGGACAAACAGACAGACAAACATTATTTTTTTATATATAGATTGAGCACCTAAAAATACAATACAAGAAATACTACGAATGATTTATCTGTAAATTCTCTGCGGGTAGTTAGGAAAATGTGTAAGGTTTCAAAGACAAAAATACACAAATGTAATCTTTTAAATTCTACCTATGTGAAATACCAGTAGCGTGCATTGCTCTATGACCCAGATAGGCTGCAGTATTTTACATTGTAATTGCATTACATTGCATATTTTGGTGGCTTTGTAAAATACCTTCCTGTTATTTTCTATTGATGGCTATGGCCAGGTTGACAAATAAGAGTAAAAGTTGGTTACCTATATATTTTCATATTTATTTTTTTTAAATCGCACGCTATGGAGTCACCATTAAATGGTCCCGACCCATTTTCAAAATAGGCACAGCTTGGACCGCACGCGATTGTGAAATAAGTACTGGAATTTTAGGTAAAACATTCAAAAATGCCTTCACAGGTTTTCGAACTGCACCTACTTTCAGACATTTTGGTATGTATTTCATAGAATTTTAAAGTATTTTGTTTTTGATACCTTATACATTCGAATTTACCTGAGAACTCGTATAGAATTTACTGATAAATCTTTTGCAGTATTGCTTGAGTTAGCAACTTACAGAGTGATGTTTAGGGCCATTTTTGAAAGCTGTCCCCAAATTCGCTGATCGATGACAATTGAACAAAATTAAGTATTTAATAAATTAATAAGAATTATTTTGTTTAAACCATTGTTTTTAATATATAAATATCTACATGTTTCAGAAGCAAAGCTCCCTCATCAGGATAATCGATATACGATTACTTCTGAAACATGTAGATATTTACATATTAAACAAAATGGTTTATACATAGTAATTGTTATTTCCTTTATTAATTATGACTCCACAAATTGATTACGCATCTTTTGAAGAAAAATCTATATATGTGTGTGTGTTTTTTTTTGTTTGTTTGTTTGTTTGTTTTTTTTTTACCGTTATTACAATGTGTTTACTTCGCCCGTGTGTCAACTCCCCCTTTTCTAAATATAGAACAAATCTGGTGTCTTCTTTTTCTGACAGTTTTGTTAGGAAACATAAAAAAAACCCTTATTCACGACGGAAATGACCATGCGTGCTGGATGTAACGTAGTTACATTGCCCTAAAAATTCCAGACAGAAGAATACTGGCAGAACTCTCCGTTAAAGAGTTCTTGCTTATTTTATGACAGTTTAGTAGTTGTTTCAGAGCTCCATAGCTCATGCTGGAAATGCCATTGCTAGCATAATATATAAATAGCTTGGCAATAAAATATAGACATTATAAAGTGGAAATTTTTTTTAACCCATTACTATGACACCACTGAGCTTCATACAATTTGTCTTCGAAATTTGTTCTACACATTAAAATTTTTCACTTTCGAGTTCGTTTTATAGAGACAATCCAAAACAGCGCAACTCGATTGACGTTTCTTAAATTTATAATTTTGATCTGTGAATTAGATTTTGTTTTTTTTTTGATTCAACAAATGGGTATTTTGATACATATATTTCAGAAACACAAAAAGTCGCCTTTCCATTTTCCTTGCACAGCTCAATAATAAAAAATGTAAGTTAAAATATAAGATTGTCTTAGAATATGATGTAGAATCATCTCCTTTCGGAAAGTACCACTAATTTCCGAAGACTTTACTTAAAAAAAATGCGCTTACACCATTCATTGTGCCTTTTAAAACTTCCCTTCATTTTCCTGTAAGATCGAAGCGACCTCAATTTTTTGTACTTCTGAAATGTACGTATTAAAATCGTATGATCAAAATACCTATTTATTAGATATTAAGAACGCCAACAAAAGAAATTTTGGAATCTTTTACATTATCTAACATCCAAAATATCTATGCTAAGAATGTTTTAATCAAACATTTCAAAATGTTCAAAAAAACCGAAGAAACTTAATTTTCACCACACAAGAGCGAACCAAAATGACATTATGAATATTCTTAAATTTACTGATTTTGGACAAAGGAATTATAAATATCTCTCCACTAAGCTATATAATTCACCTTTACCGGTCATAAAAAAAATAAAAAAAAACAGAAAAAGCAAATGATTTCAAAAATCAAATCAGAACCTGGCTCAAAGAAATCAAATCCAAGAGCTTAAAAACAATCAGTTTTTAAATAAAACCTAGTCCGCCTCAGCACAGGAACCCCAGTGAGGAGGACTAAGAAAAACATAACCAACTAACTAACTAACCAACTAACCATCACGCCGTTTCCCCGCAGGGGTAGGCAGAGAGGACGGACCGCCAAACAACTCGATCTTGGCATACACTACTTGCTTCATTCACTTTCATACAACGCCTCATACATTCTCTTCTGTTATTCCGACTTCTGACATGGCCCGACTCGAGTATTTGATTCACTTGATCGTGCAATGTCTTCCTCGGGCGTCCCCGGCTTCTTCTTCCATTCACATTCGGGTCATATATTCTCCTTACATTCCTCTCTTCGTTCATTCACTCTACATGACCAAACCATCTAAGCTTCCCTTTCTTAATCTTTTATTAACTAAATGAAAAAATATGTATTGAACTAAAACAAAAAAAATTAAAAACCAAAATAAAACAAAATCCAATTCACAAATGAAAATTAAACATAAAAAAACCGTGTTTTTAATTGTTTTCTTAAACTGAACTTTTTTTGTGTGTACGAGTAGAACAAATTTCAAAGACATATTGAATAGCTTCGTAGATTGACTGCCCTAAAGGGGGTTTTTGTTCCCAGTTGGGCAGTCAAAGCTTTCTAGTTTTTATTGTTTAATAATGTGTGAAAAAAAAAGAAAACAAAATGGTTCCACTTTATTTAAATGTCTACATTTTATTGCCAAGGCCATATTTAGTTTGTTTTGTGGTAGGTACGTACCTACCGTAACTTATTCAGCTGACATTTGAAAACGGAATCATCCATTAATAAGTAGGTCACAGAGGTTCATAAAATAAGGTCAGGTCATTTTGGTAAATATGCACACAGATTGACACAGTTAACTTTGCAGCCGGTGACGGTGCTAGTGTAAGTTTTATGAATACGAAAATCTATGGATTGAAAAAATATGTTTTTCTTTACTTTTTTTTTTAAATATTCAAATTAATTTCTCCTGCTTCATTGTAAAACGTTTGTACAACATCTGTACAACATCTGTACAACATCTGCACAACTTTTGTACAACTTCTGTATATATATTTGTTCAACATCTATACAACTTTTGTATAACATCTGTATATATACTTGTACAACATCTGTATAACATTTTCACATTGCAGTGGGAAAATGTTGCTTATTTAATTATGGAGAACTAGTTAGCAGAGGATTGAATCCGAGATGTTTGAGTGGGAACCCGACGCAATTGTTAAGTCGGCTACTAGCCGGTTATGTATATTATTTATTAATATCAAAGTTAGTGGTGAAAAGCACGAAAACATGTACGAGTATGTATTTGATAAATTTATTTGAACAATCTTGACGAAAAGCACATACCTCTGTGTTTATGAGTTTTCCTTGGGTAGTTCTTTCTGTGTGGAATCATTAGGTAAACGCAATTATGTTCAGCTTGCAAAGTCATTTCAGGACGAAGCTTAAAACTCATCTATTCGGAAAGTCATTATCCATGAATGGTACATTAGCATAGCCAATTTACATAGCGAAGCTGTTAGTACCTGCCTAAAGTAATTTATAGAAAATTTTGAAACTTCATAGTCCGAGATATTGTAAATAACTATAAATATTTGTAAATGTTAATAATTATCATTGAAAAGTTCAGCTAAACCGGTCAGCTAAATTTCGGAAATTTAAAAAAATTCGAAATTCTAGTCCCATATTAGAAAAAAAACAATAATATTAAAAATAAATACCAACTCTTCCAATAAATATCATATCAATGACAAATAGGATTTAAACAGTAACTGCAATATCATGCAATGCGCAGTGTTTTCTAATATTGTGTCCTGTGCGTGCAAAATCGTATCTTCTCAAGCTAAAACTTTATATATAACGTGTTAATCTGGAGTGACCTGCCAGGGCAATATGTTTCTGTATCTGTCTGTACATAATAATGATAAACCCCAGAAAGTAATATTTTTACAGCGCCCTTGAGGTAATTTTTCACAAAAAGGGAGCTATAAAAATCATCCAATTATTATTTTTATTTTAAACACATGGCATTAATTTAAATATTTAAAAAAAAGAAAAACACTTTGATCACGTAGTGCTTCTAAACATTAAGATGAATTGTTTGTTGGCAGGTGTACATGCGGAATATGAAATAGAATAAATTGTCATTATAGGTTTAAAGCTCAATTCCTTCAAGAAATATGTAAAAACTTATATAGAAACGGATGGACACCATACAAATCTGTCTTGGCACGCACTCCTCGCTTCATTCGCATTCATACAGCCGTTTCCTCTAATAAGTAATATTAAACCTTATAAATTATCCTAAGTATGATTAGGTAGGTTGAATGTTGAAGACGCTGAAGAGGTAAGTGGGCGTGTTTCTGTGCCCAAAGTATGCAAATTTTTCCCCTACTTCTGTTGAAATTGATCAAACCTTTTATGTCGAATCTTGAACAGATAATAGATTGCATTGGCCTGTCTGTAGTCTGCGGGAGTCAAGAGGTTATCTGTAAATTGGCTACATCAGTTTCCTTTCAAATTGGTCACACGTCTAGGGATCACTTATTCAGTGGTTGAAGTAATATCGTGAAGTGGAGTGGATACTGTGCTGGCACTCCTAGATTTTGTAGCAATATAGGCCAAGTTCGGACTGGTCTATTGCTATAGCCCATAGCACCTACATTATCTGTTCTACCGCCTGCAGATATTTTGACCTTGCCCGCTAAATTATATAGGATAATCGAATATCATGAATAACTAACTAACCACCACGCCGTTTCCCCGCAGGGGTAGGCAAGGAAGACAGACCGTCAAACAACTCGATCTTGGCATACACTTCTTTGCTTTATTCACATTCATAGATCGTCTCATACATTCTCTTCTATTATTCCGATTTCTGACATGACCCGACTCGAGTATTTGATTCACTTGATCGTGCCATGTCTTATTCTTCCATTCAATTCGCGTCATATATTCTTCTTACACTCCTTTATTTTTATATTTGTTTATATATACATCTAGTCATATACATGCATATATATATAAAAGTCCTATATATATATATATATATATATATATAAAAGTCCTATATATATATATATATATAAAAGTCCTATATATATATATATATTCCTTATATCTATATCTTTACAAATTAATATTGGCTGCCATCTTTGTATGAGAGTGCAAAGCGCACGCCTCGCGAAGTCATGACTGAGCTATTGATTTTTTTTAACGTGTTTTTTTTTTCTATTATGACTGTGGGCAGGAAAATCGTAAACATTTCATTGATTTCGAAATGAAGAATTCCGTCATTGTTTGTGTTTTTATTGAAACGGACCAAGTGGTATTTATGTAGGTTATGGACCTATTGTGGAGATTGAAAATAATGGTCGAAATTTTAAAAACATCTGCCACACGAGAAATAACACTTCTCACCTATACTCCCACCTTTGGTTATATCATATCAATAAATTGAAGAAATGCACATGTAAAATGATCAGCTAGGCTAGCCGGTTAGTGTTCACCTAAAGTCACTTGTAGAAAAAGTTTAAAAAATTTACGCATCGGTGCGGAAATGCGTCCACAGCCCGCAACACTGTAAATAACTAAAAGTGTAAAAAATAAATAAAAAATGTCTATTAAAAACTTCTTACTCTTTTTAAGGTCATTTTATATATATCTTCCAGTCCTAAAAAATATAAATTTTTCAAATAAATATCAACTCTTCTTGTGCCACCAATCTTCTAATAAATGTAACAACAATAGAAAAGGAGGATAAAATAGCAACTGTAAAACTATCATCTCTACACATAAATTTTCTAATAAAACTGTGTTCATCTGAAGCGACCTGCCAGGTAAGTATGTTTTTCTGTATCTGTTTGTACATAATTAGATAAAGAATGGGAAGTAATATTTGCACAGCGCCCTTGAGGTGATTTTTCACAAAAACGGCGCTATTCAAATCGTCCAATTATTATTATTATAATTTTTATAATAATCTATGGGTAGAGATGTAGAGGATGCAGTTAAATTATGTATGTTTTTTTAATTGAAAAGTTTCTTGAAATGGCTTTTGCTATGTCTAGTAAAGAGATCTTGAGTAGCCAAAACTTCATAATCTTCCCCTTTGCATCTGATTCCCTTCCTCACATCCTCCAACCTAACAACATTTCCAAAATCGGGGATGCCATAATCCCATTAGCTCCAAGCAGATCTGACTCTTGTGTGGTATTCACATGTGACCTAACCACAGTTTGAAAATGGCTTTTAAAGCCGAAGCAGCTGTAACAATAATTTAAAACTAAAATAATTGCAGAACTTAATAATAACACTATTAAATTTTATTTAACAAAAAAACTATATTTATTACTTAACGGTAACTTACTACTTACCACTTAATGCACTGTCCAGCCGCGGAAAGTGATTTAAAATTAACTAAACGATTTAGTTGTCACTTATCACTGTCATTTTTTTACGGTAACTCCACACAGGAGACCCTGAAGGAAATAATTTCCCTCAAGGCCTATATCATCTTTGGGGATGCTGTGTGGAGGGTCTTTTAGAGGATAGGAAGGAGGGATCTTGGGTCTTGAAGAGACGCATGTTGTAGGATGGAGGAAACACAGAAGCCGGCAGATCATTCCACAGCCGAGCTGTTGAACACAGGAACGAGACGTAGGAGCGACCCGTTCTAATGTGACAAATGTAAACCGTGTGCAATCAACGACGCTAGTTCCTCAAAGCATCTTCCATTGAAATATCGGTTCCCACCTGACGTCTGTGCTCCAAAGATTGCAATGCATTTGTTAAGATAGGCGAATCTATCAAACGGACCGCCCGTTTCTGTACAGAGTCAAGGATCAATTCAATGTCTGGGTGTTGTCAAGTTGATGAATGTTTGACTAAACTTACAAAACCGACTGTACAGCTGTCAATAGGAACATTGATAAGTACCATTGGAAATCAAACTTAAAGGCCGTCAAAATGATGTAAACAAAATCATATCCGTTCAATCTGTACACATACTTGGAACGTCTATATAAAATAAAAAATCAAACGCGCCTCCTCCAATAAATAAAATTAAATGTTTGTTTTTTTTTTTTTATGTTTGACACTGTACAGTGTAAAAATTTGCGGCTTTTTAACGTTAAGTAAAGAAGCACTGATCGTGTTTGCTACGTAAATAAAAATTTCTTTAAATCAAAGAAAAATGACCGTGTAAATAAATGTACGCAAATACGTGGGAATCTTGCATGTATATTTGCGGTTAGGCCGTTTATAAACATATTTCTCAATTTACATGATACTTCCTTCCTTTCAAATAATGATTATTTATGTTAAAAAATAATAGCAATAAATTTTAAATTTATACCATGATTCCGGGGTTACGATTAACCCGACACATTGTGAAAAGCTCGTGCTACTATAATTTATAAGCGGAAAATATCGCTCGTGGACCCACGGCGGCTGGGTTCGAACCCGACATGTTATAGGAACTCCGCTGGTTAAACTGGTGTATCAAAGAATTGACAGAATCCAGTGCTAAACTTAAAACTCATCCTTTCAGGCAATCATATCCATAAATGGAAGAAATTCACACGCAAATTCCTTAGCTGGGCTAGCCGGTTAGTACTTACCTAAAGTCACTTATAGAATAAGTAAATTTGTTCACGCACCGGTTCGCAAATGCGTCAAGTTACAGCTCTTTCCACAGTCCGCAACACTGCAAATAACTAAATCTGTAAAAAGTCCTAAAAAATTCCTAAAAATGATCAATAAAATTATTTATTTATTTATTGTGTTATATACGCCCTATATGGGCTTTTACATGTATAGTTAGTTATGGTAAACAGGTGCAAAAGACATCACAGTAGGTACATAGATAAAATAACGAACAAATACAGGAACAACATAGTGTAAGTACCATTCCAAGGAATTAGTTACAGATTCAAAATTTCAAAACATACCTCACATTCACTGATACTTATACTCTAGACGCATATATTAATAATTGTTGATGATGTATGCAATAATCGTCTGTTTGTATTTGTATTCCAAACAGTTAAATATATCTACTATGTCTGAATATGTATTACTTTCTGCGTGGAGTCTAGGTAATAGAGAATTTTTAAATGACTCAGTCCTGAAATTATTGTTTCAATTGAAAAAAAAAAATGATCGAGTAGTTCTAGTTGGAATATTAAGGGGCTATTTCACCATCATCTCGATGGCGCTATGTGTAGGATAGAAATATATTTGCGTTTCACTTACTCTCAATAGTACCATTGAGGATATGTGAAAAGCAAATATATTTCTATCCTACACCTAGCGCTATTGAGATGATGGTTAAATAGCCCTGTACGGGACAAGATCTGTAAACTCTTGCGCACGTTTTAGAAGAAGAAGATCAGGCTGGCCACTTCGACGCTTCAGAGCAGGGTAGGAAGGAAGGGAGAAATGCCTTGAAAAAGGCAAACGATTTCTTGCAAGGAGGTGGTGAGGGCGAAGAGAAAGTCACGGTCGGTTTTCAGGCCGGGTGAAGATGCAGGCGAAGTAGGTAGAAGGCGTGTTGAATCCGTGAGAATACTCTGAATTTTAGAAATGCACTCGTCGTTCAAGTACTTCGGTGCGATACCGTGCGGCGAATCGGGCAGTTTGAACTCGTGAATATTTCGCGAGCTGCCGTAGACTCTGTCAACCTTGGATCGACTTGATCAAAAAATTAGGATGTCAATCACGACCTTCTGCTTGAATTGAGCCTATTGCAATCTTCACCTATTTTTTATTAAAGCAACCAAAATTATTACAAGGTATGTCATGGGGGTCAAAGTAGGACAGGTAATACTTTGCCGTCAGATTACAAAAAAATGCATTGTACAAACATAAAATAAGTAAGTTTACTCGATTACGCGGGCGCTAATGAACAGATCAGAAAAGATCGTTTATTTAGATCAGTCACCGCGGCCGCAGGAATCGCTTACAAAGACAGACAATTTTGGTAGAACAATAATTTTGAAAGGTTTTTTGTGGATCAGAGGGGCTCGACCAATGAGAGCCCGCTCTGTTTTCGGGACCGTCGCCGGGAGCGACCGTAGAGGTGGCGGGGGTCGGAGAAATGTCCCGTTAGCACCCAGTAGCGCCTCGGCACGAAAACGAGGTTCAGTGGCGTAGAAAAAGAAAACGATGACGTGCACTCTCATCATCACTTCTTCGAAAACCCCGGAACTACGCTTGTCGAAAGCCAATATGTACTGAAATGGGGCGTTTGCACAAATCCTCTTTTTGTGCAAACATAACAAGATAGGGATGCGTATCTAGTCGCTTCTCTCTCTCTCTCTCGTTTGTGATCAGGTCGTCTGTATGAGCCTGACCAGTACTACATGCCAGCTCGATCGAGAACGTATCGAGTCGTCTCTTGTTCGAAACTGCACGAACTCAGTAGTTGATTTCGTATCTAGTCGTACCACCTACTGAGTTATGTACTGGTTGATGTTATGCAAACGAAGGGTATTACAAACTTTGATAGTCACGTCTGGTATATTCTCCCCTCGGTGCAGTAACGTCTGTGCCTAGCTGTGAAGACGTGTACTCCGGCGGTGACCTCGCCGGCCAGTCCCTCTGGGCCGTCGGAGGGCGGTCCTCATCGGCACCCTTGGGCTGGCGTGGTGGTGCGGGCGTCAAAGCGGTGCGGGTGGTGCAGCGGATGCGGGTGTCGCAGCGGATGCGGGTGTCGCAGCGGATGCGGGTGTTGCAGCGGATGCGGGTGTCGCAGCGGATGCGGGTGTTGCAGCGGATGCGGGTGTTGAAGCTGGATGCGGGTGTTGAAGCTGATGCGGGTGCTGGTGCGAGCGTCGGTGCCGGGAGTATGACCGCGACTTTGACCGCTGGGCGCACGTAGATGCCGGTGGCTGTTTGTATGCGGACAATTCTCACTTGTCCGTCAGCGGCGGGCTTAGCTTCGATTACACGTCCGCGTGGCCAGCTGTTTCGGGGTAGAGCGGGGTCCATGATGACCACCAAGTCGTGCTCTTTGATGGGGTCGGCCCGGTGGTGCCATTTCTGCCGGGCGGCCATGGTGGGGAGGTATTCACGAAGCCACCGCCTCCAGAACATGTCTGCCAGCTGTTGGCTTATGCGCCACTGGCGGCGGAGGCATACCTCCTCCTCCTTTTTGTCATATAGTGACAGGTGAGGGCGTTTTCCCGCTGACCCCATTAGAAAGTGGTTGGGGGTCAAGGGCTCCTCGTCTCTCGGATCAACCGAGACGTGGGTCAGGGGCCGGTTGTTGACCACGAACTCGGCTTCTGCAAGCGCCGTAAGAAGTGTCTCCTCTCTCGGGGCTCTTTCTTTCAGTGTAGCTCCTAGGGCTCGCTTCACTGAACGTACTAGCCTTTCCCAGGCTCCCCCCATATGGGGACTCAGAGGTGGGGTAAAGCGCCACTCGATACCCTGTATGGCTAGGGTATCCTGCATCCTTGCGTCCTGGCTGAGCAACTCCACGGCATCTCGGATTTCATTGTTTGCTCCATGAAAGTTGGTACCGTTGTCGGAGTACATCACTGCTGGTTGTCCTCGGCGGGCCGCCATCCGTTGCAGGGCCATGATGGCCGAGTCAGCACTCAGCGACGCAGCCAGTTCTAGGTGTATGGCGCGAGTGGAGAGGCATGTAAATATGGCCCCGTAGCGCTTTTCTCGGCGTCTGCCAATCGTGACCTCCATAGGGCCGAAGTAGTCCAGTCCGCAGTGTGTGAACGGGCGGACATGGTGCGTCAGGCGAGCTTCTGGGAGCGCTCCCATAAAGGGTGGGACGGGCTTGCTCTTCCGCATTCGGCACGTTGGGCAATCGTGGGCGATCTTCCTGCTAGTGGTACGTAGCCGCAGTATGAAGAAGCTGCCCCGTACCTCTGCGATGGTCTTCTCGGTGCTCGGGTGGTCCGCCTTCTGGTGGTAGTGTCGGATCAGCAGCCGAGTATAAGGGTCATCGCCATCCAGGATGATCGGAGTCTTGGCTACGCTCGTGGCTCCGGTTACTGCTTGCAAACGGGAGCGCATCCGCATGACTCCGTCTGGGCCGAGGAAAGGCGTCAGGCTGTTTAGGCGGCTAGCGGCGGGCAGCGCCTGGCCGTGCTGTATGTTGTGAAGATCGGGGGTGAAGGCATTCTCTTGGGACCTGATCACCCATCTGCGTTCAGCCTCCTTGAGCTCCTCGGCTCGTAGCGGGCCTTCGGCAGGTCGGCCCGACCCCATCCGGCAACGCCTTATGAAGCGCAGTATCCATGCTGTGGCGCGGATGAGGCGGTACCATGAGGAAAACCTCTCGATAGCGGGCAGGGCCTCCCCGGCCGTGGATATGAGGCCGACATATTGGGGCCTAGTCTCCAGGATCGAGTCATCGGGCTTCGTGGTGAGGGCGCGCTCTTCGGGCCAGTCGTCGTCGGGTTTCGTGATGAAAGCAGGTCCGCAGAACCATTCTCCTTGCAGGGACAGGTCGGGTAGTGCCAAGTCTCGGGTGCCGATGTCAGCGGGGTTTTGTTTGGTTGGAACCCACCTCCAGTCAGCTATGTTGGTGAGTTCGTCGATCTCGCCCAACCGATTCGCCACAAAGGCGGAGTATGCCCGTGGGTCGGTGCGTAGCCAACACAGCACAGTGGTCGAGTCGGTCCAGAAGACGGTTCTGCATATTCGTGCCTGACTTGCAGATTTAATAGTCTTGGCCAGTCTAGCCGCCATGAGCGCGGCCTGCAGCTCGAGGCGGGGAATTGATAGCGGTTTGAGTGGCGCCACCTTGCACTTGCTTGCGATGAAGGTGGCTCGCGGCGCGCCTTGCACTTCCTCAACGAAGTAGGCGACGGCGCAGCAGGCTTGCTCGGACGCGTCACTGACGAGGTGCAGTGTAACGTTGCTCAGCTTGTGTCGGAGTGACCGTCTCGGGATGGACACGCTGCTTTCCCTCAGCAGACTCATCCAGTCCCTCCATCGCTCAGCATGCTCAGGGGCGATGGGGTCGTCCCAGCTGATGCTCGAGCGCCACACGGCTTGGAGTAAAATCTTCGACCGTATAGTGAGGCAGGCGACGAAACCCACCGGGTCAAAGATTTTCATGATGATGGATAGGAGCTGCCTCTTCGTAGGCCGTGTGGCTTCTTGGGGGCTGACCGCGTCGAGAAAGGTGTAAAGAAATTGGTCAGTCGACGGGTCCCAGACCAGTCCCAGTACGCGCTCCGTCCCCGTGGTTCCGCTGTTGATCTGCACTGCTGCGGTTGCTCGTTCACCGGGGAGAATCCGTGCTATAGCGGCCGGGCTGTTGGAGGCCCAGTTGGTCAGGTTGAACCCTCCCTTTGCAAGGAGGGCCTTCACGCTCTGGACCAGTGCGGCAGCCTCATGTACGTTATCCACGGCGTCCAAATAGTCGTCCATATAGAATTTGGAACGAACGGCTGCTGCGGCGGCGGGGTGCTCGGTTTCGTAGTGCCCGGCCACTCTGTCTCGCACGTACTGGGCACTGCTGGGGGAACATGTCGCCCCGAACATCATAGATGTCAACTGGTATGTCTCTGGGTCCCGTGTGCCAGGCGACCTCCAGAGGTACAGCTGGGAGGGTTGGTCCTCTCTCCTGATGTGGATGCGCAGGAACATCTCTTGTATATCTGCGGCGATGGCCACATTTCCCTCTCGGAAGCGAAGGAGGTTCCCCAGGAGTGAGGACAGCAAGTCAGGGCCGGTCATCAGCTGGTCATTCAGAGACGTCCCTCGGCATCGGCTGGCGGCATCAAAGACGATTCTGATTTTCCCCGGCTTGTTGGGATTTGTCACCGCGAAGTGGGGAAGGTACCACTTTCGCGGGGCAGGTAATGATGCCTCGTGGGTTGAAAGCTTCCTGGCGTAGCCTTTGGCGACAAGTTGTGACATCTTGTCGGCGTACGCGGTCGCCAGGGTGGGGTCCGCCGCCAGCTTCTTGTCGAGTGATTGTAGCCGCTTCAGTGCGCACTGCCGGTTGTCGGGTAGCACGGTTGTCGGGTCTTTCCACAGGAGTCCGGTTTCCCACCTCCCGGTAGTGAGGGGGCGGGTGGTCTCTCCCATCATCGCTAGTGCCCTTGCGTCTTGAGCATTGACCCGAGCTGCTGATGTAACGCCGAGGGAGTCGATGGCGAAGTTTGTCCTCACCAACTCCCTCAAGCGAGCGTCCGCGGCGGTTTCTGCTTGCAGGGCCAGAGTAGTGGCTGGGCCGTCAGCGCCAGGGTTTGTTCCCCCGTGAGCGATCCACCCTAAAGCGGTCCGTGACACTATTCGCGTAGTGTTGTCCTCACGGACCTCTCTTGATACAATCAGGTGGGCGTTGTCTTGCCCGATCAAGAGCTTCGGGGTGATGCGTCGTCCTGGCACTTGCTGCTCCGGCAGGTTCAGCTCGGCTATGGTGCTCGCGGTGATGGAGAAGGTCGTGTTCAACCCTGCGCCTCTGATGGTCAGCTTCACACGTCGGGAGCGGGCGTCGGAGGTGCACATGGCCTTCGCTCCGTGAAGCCGTACGGCACGGACCGGACCGCTTGCACCGGTCAACATCGCGATCTCGGCGTCTACAAGGGTCACGGTAGAGCCTTCATCTAACAGCGCGAACACTGACACTTCACTCCCTGCGGGCCCGCGAAGCACAACCGGCACAATTTTCAGCAGTACGCTATCGTCTGTATTTCGGCGTCATAAGTTCACTTCGCCCACGACCGGCTCCGTTTTCGCACTTCATGGAGCAACCGGTGGTGGGGATGCCGGCGCTCCCCCACCCCGCACCACACTTTCACTTTGCACTCCCTCGAGTGGTGTCGACCGAGGCACTTTCGGCACAGGTTACTTGCGCGCACGGTCTCCCAGCGGAGGGCGACAGATTTCCCGGCGAATACCGCACAATCCCGAATGGCGTGGAACTTGTTGCACTGCGCACAATTGTCACTTCGCACTGTCGCCCTTTTCCCGGCTGAAGACCGGTGGGCAGAGTCGGTCGCGGCATGCTTCCTGGGTCCGGGCGTAGCCGCGCTCGTCGGGGGCGCGGCCGCCGCGTTCACTAACACTTGGTCGCGGCGCCCTCGATTCGGTCGAACCGGGTCGAGCATGCCGCTAATCGGGATCACTTTCGCGACGCTTCGCAGGAACATTGAGAGCTGCAATAGTGTGGCCGGGGTGGATTGGCCTAGCTGGCGCAACTCGAGCAGCCAAGACATCCTCAGGGTGCAGGGCATCTTGGCAGTGACGTCGGCTAGTAGGGCGGGGTTGGTGAGGTAGCCCTCCGTCCTCGAGTCTCGCAGGGAGGCCACCAAGTTCTGGACCGTCCCAGAGAAGTCGGCGATCTCTTCGAGTGAAGCTTCCGCTGACAGGTGCGGCAGCTTCTTCACCTTATTTAGCATAAGGTTGGCGATGGATCCTGAGCCACCGTACCGCGTCTCGAGGGTGGCCAGGATCTCTGGGACCTGTTCGGGGTCCAGCAGGAGGGAGTAGACAGCCTCCCGGGCTCTGCCTTTCAGCGCGCGCTGCAGTCTGATGAGGTTCTCGCTGGGTGTCAGCCTGCAGGTGTTGGTCGACTGGTGGTACTGCGCTATCCAGGCAGGCCACTCGAGGGGGTCCCCGGAGAACGTGGGGAGGTCCTTGGCTGTAGATTGTCGAGCAATGAGGGCAGTCATCCGGACATCCTCCTCGACGGACGGGCGGGGGCTCTCTGGTACGCGTGTCGATCGGATCGCCTCGGCAATCATAGCGCCGATCCGTGCCACGGTAGGGTCCTCGCCCTGCTGGACCCACTCTCTGGTATGCCGGGCAGTCTCGTCGGCGGTAGGCTGGGGCGGGAACAGCGGCGAGTAGCTGGGATGCAGGTGCCCGATGTTGACGGGCTGGGACCCCGCGTGCAACTGCGAGGTAGACGGCTCTGCATAGGGCTGCGCGTAGAGTGCGCGGGCTCGTGGCTCGGCGTACGGCAGCGGCTCGGCAAACGGCAGTGGCTCGGCGTAGCGTCCGGCCGGCGCTGCGGGGCAAGGGAGCACAGCGGGGCCGAACGCTGCAGCGGGGAGGGGGTACCCTTCAGCCGGGGCACGCACAGCATGCGCCTCTGCGTCGGTCATCTGTGCTCGTACCGGCTCGGGGATTGGCTGCACAACTGCGGGTCCGTCCTGCTTGGCGGGCTGCATGGCCGACAATAGCGCGGCAAGCTGCTTGGCGTGCTGCTCCCTCAAGGCGCGCATCTCCCGTTGTAGCTGCCTCACGGTGTCCTCTGTGGTGGAGGAGTTGTTCCCAGCATCGGAGGACTGCGCAGTGGTGGGTGTGGGCGCAGCGCCAAGTGCAGCGCCGAGCGCAGCGCCGAGCGCAGGTCCGAGCGCAGCGCCGAGCGCAGGTCCGAGCGCAGCGCCGAGCGCAGGGCCGGGCGCAGGGCCGAGCGCAGCGCCGAGCGCAGCGCCGAGCGCACCGGCGGGAGCAGCGTCGGGCGCAGGGGCGGGCGCAGGGGCAGGTGGGGCAGCGACAGACGGCCCGGCGGCAAGCCACGTGGCGGCAGGCCACGCGGCGGCAGGCGGCGCGGCGGCAGGCGGCGCGGCGGCGAGCACAGCAGCGGGCACAGCGGCGGGCGTAGCGGCGGGCACAGCAGCGGGCTCAGCGGCGGGCACAGCGGTGGACTCGGGCTGAGACTCCGAGCTCGAGGCCCCTCGACGGCTGCGACGTGCAGGCATCTCGGCACGTACAAGGCACGAAGACGTACAGACGTCGCTTGTAGTCGAGAAGGCGTGCAGACGTCACTGGAGTCGAGAAGGCGTGCAGACGTCACTGAAGGCGAGAAGGCGTGCAGACGTCACTGAAGGCGAGAAGGCGTGCAGACGTCACTGAAGGCGTGAAGGCGTGCAGACGTCACTGAAGGCGTGAAGGCGTGCAGACGTCACTGAAGGCGTGAAGGCGAGAAGACGTCACTAGTAGTCGTGAAGGCGTGAAGTAGATCCGGCTCGAAGGACCATGTACGGGACAAGATCTGTAAACTCTTGCCGCACGTTTTTAGAAGAAGAAGATCAGGCTGGCCACTTCGACGCTTCAGAGCAGGGTAGGAAGGAAGGGAGAAATGCCTTGAAAAAGGCAAACGATTTCTTGCAAGGAGGTGGTGAGGGCGAAGAGAAAGTCACGGTCAGTTTTCAGGCCGGGTGAAGATGCAGGCGAAGTAGGTAGAAGGCGTGTTGAATCCGTGAGAATACTCTGAATTTTAGAATTGTACTCGTCGTTCAAGTACTTCGGTGCGATACCGTGCAGCGAATCGGGCAGTTTGAACTCGTGAATATTTCGCGAGCTGCCGTAGACTCTGTCAATCTTGGATCGACTAGATCAAAAAATTAGGATGTCAATCACGACCTTCTGCTTGAATTGAGCCTATTGCAATCTTCACCTATTTTTTATTAAAGCAACCAAAATTATTACAAAGTATGTCATGGGGGTCAAAGTAGGACAGGTAATACTTTGCCGTCAATTTACAAAAAAATGCATTGTACAAACATAAAATAAGTAAGTTTACTCGATTACGCGGGCGCTAATGAACAGATCAGAAAATATCGTTTATTTAGATCAGTCACCGCGGCCGCAGGAATCGCTTACAAAGACAGACAATTTTGGTAGAACAATAATTTTGAAAGGTTTTTTGTGGATCAGAGGGGCTCGACCAATGAGAGCCCGCTCTGTTTCGGGAGCGACCGTAGGGGTGGCGGGGGTCGGAGAAATGTCCCGTTAGCACCCAGTAGCGTCTCGGGACGAAAACGAGGTTCAGGGGCGTAGGAAAAAGAAAACGATGACGTGCACTGTCATCATCACTTCTTCGAAACCCCCGGAACTACGCTTGTCGAAAGCCAATATGTACTGAAATGGGGCGTTTGCACAAATCCTCTTTTTGTGCAAACATAACAAGATAGGGATGCGTATCTAGTCGCTTCTATCAGGTTAAAATTAAAGTCGGGCGTTGCACAATTAATTATTTGTGCAGACAAACAAACAAGACAGGGACGCGTATCTAGTCGCTTCTCTCTCTCTCTCTCGTTTGTGGTCAGGTCGTCTGTTATGAGCCTGACCAGTACTACATGCCAGCTCGATCGAGAACGTATCGAGTCGTCTCACGTTCGAAACTGCACGAACTCAGTAGTTGATTTCGTATCTAGTCGTACCACCTACTGAGTTATGTACTGGTTGATGTTTATGCAAACGGAGGGTATTACGAACTTTGATAGTCACGTCTGGTATAAACACTTTGTGGATTGACATGATGAATTAAAAGAAACACACTTTGTATGAATCCACTTTTATTTTGCATATACGAGTATGTCAACTAGTTTCGATTCTGCTGAATATATAGTATATTTTTCAATCCCGATGAAGATTAAAAATACAAATAAAAAGTGTGTTTCTTTCAAATAAAAAAAATTAATGAAACACCACACCTTTCATCATTTCAATACAAAGAGAGCCTAATTACACAATTTTCCACATAAACTTAAGTGGAGTTGTCGATTTGTCAATGTCATCGTTATGGCGTGAAGCTGAGGATAGTCCTAATGATGTACTCGTATTTATGAATATGCCATTGTAAAGTTTTTGGATTGCCATAGGAATTTTGTTTGCAAAATTATGAATGTGTGATAAATGATCAATGGCCTCAGTAAAATGAGGTATTTAGTATAATTGATGTAAATATTTTGATATATTAGAATTATTTTAGCTTTGTGGCCAATACAGCGTATTTTAATAGAAATACAATCCAGTTTTTTGTTTGTTTTTCTATATTTCATTACGCAGTTGTAATATTTCTATCTTAAATCATGTCGCCTACCATCAACCAAATACTAACCGTCATCTGTATTAGTCAAAAACCACAAACTAACCGTTGCTACAAATGAATACTAATTAATATTTATTGTGTTTAAATTCATTTTTTAATTATTAATTATTATTATTGAGATTTAAAACTTATTCTAATATTTAATCATTGAAGAAAATAATATTAACATAACCTAAATAAAACATGAAACATAAAAAAAAAAATTCAGTCGCATCTGAGACTCGAAACCAGGACCTCTGCCTGTCCGAGGCAACCGCTTTACCAACTTATCCCAGATGCGACTGAAATCTTTTTATTTTCTGTTGTTTTTTCCGGTTTCATTTTTCATTTAAGTTTTGTTAATATTATTTTCTTCAATGATTAAATACTGTATTTAATTTGTAGACCTCCATTTATTATTTTTAAATTTAAAGTAAATCAAATTTAATAACGTTGTTTTAAAATTCTGCAAACATTTTTTAATTTTTTAAATTTATTTATTTATTATTGTGTCTAAACTGTAAACTGTGGTTAGGCCACATTGAGACGACTTATATGATTTTATTTAACCCTACCCAATTTTTATTTTAATACCATTTGAAATGATCTATTAACACTTTTGTTAAAAACCGATTTACTAATTTTGATAATAAAAAAAAAAGTTTGTGAGGTACTTACAGCTGAAATCTGTTTTCTCCGCTTTTAATAATTTCGGGTTTTTCTCAATTGTTTTATAATGATGTGAATGCTATTTTGCTAACTTAAATTTATGTGGTAAATTCCAGAATATTTTGAGGACATATATTGTTTGGGTATCGTGAAAATATTTAGAAATGGAGAAGAGGTAATTTATCTAATTTTATTTATTAACGTTACATTAGGATTATTGCTAAAAAAAAAGTAGTTCCAAGTAATTCATATAGGCGAACGGTAGCCGATACCATATTCTTTTATCAAATCTTAAATAATGAAATAGACTGCCCTGAACTCCCGTTTCAAATTAACCTTAACACACCATCGAAACGTACTTGCCACACCAAACTATTTTACACAATAAACAAAAAAACAAATGCTGCAGCAAATTTACAAATTTCCCGTGTTCCGCAAACATTTAATAATCTTTGTCCCAACCTAAATCTCGATATATTTTTTGACTCCCTACCGTCATTTAAGAAAAATATTATTGGTAACATTAATGCGCAATCACAACTCTCCAATTCATAGCACTATTCAGATACATAGGTACACATACACGCTCACACACGCACAAAGCAATAAAAGTCTACGAATCAGCTAAATCCTTTGACCCAATTGACAAACACCACCCTCCACTTACAATACTTATACCTAATACAATAGAGTGTGACCCCCTAATTAAAAATTGTAGTCGTAATTTTACTACTGCCAATTACCAGAACATTAATCATGCACTTAACAAAGTGGATTGGTCTGTTCTCACGGAAGGCGATCTCAACGATAGCGTTGAACTATTCTACTCCCAACTGAATAGTATCATTTCCGACACAATTCTTCTAACTCATCATAAAGCACGAAAGTATCCTATATGGTTCAGCGAAGAATTGGTTCAGTTAACTTTTATTAAAAAAGAAACACATAAACAATATAAACAAAACAGAACAATTACCATTTGTATGGCATTCTACAATATTAGAAAAGATTGCAAAAAAATGACAAAAAGATGTTATAATAATTACATAAATTCAGTTGAGAACACGATAATTCATGATGTAAAAAACTTTTGGAAATACACAAAATCATTGAAAATTGATGAAGTTGGTATTTCCGGAAATATTCGTTACAGACAAAACAGCTCCAGTAAAATTAATGAAATTGTTAACATGTTTGTAGATTACTTTAAGGACGTGTATGAACCTGAAATTCCAGACGATTTAATTCCAAACTTCAATTCAGATATAAATTTACACTTATCACAAATATACATTTACATTGAAGACGTTATAGTCTGTATTAAATCACTTGAACCCAAAACAAGCTCGGGACCTGATAAAATTCCTTCCATTTTACTTTAGAATTGTGCCCAAAGTTTGTCTGTCCCGCTAAATATACTGTTTAAAAAATCACTCTCTACTGGATACTTTCCACAAATATGGAAACTTAGCTACCTAACTCCTATATTCAAAAGTGGTGATAAATCCCTTGTTTAAAATTATCGGCCTATCCGTATTCAATCGTCAATACCAAAACTTTTTGAGAAATTGATTCTTAAGAAAATCAGTTTCATTGTAAACTCTTGTATCGCAACCTGTCGACACGACTTTATGTCTGGCAGATCAACTTTGACTAACCTAACATTATATGAAAATTTCATTTCAAATGCACTTGCCAATAAACAACAAGTTGATTCCATATAGGTATACAGACTTTAGTAAGGCGTTTGATAAGGTCTGTCATAAAATTCTCATTAATAAACTTTTTAAACTTGGCATTCATTAATGGTAAACTATTGTCCTGGTTTTAGAGTTACTTACATAGGCGTCAGTTAACTGTCTGTATCAATGATCATTTATCCTACATGTTCGAAGCTACCAGTGGCGTACCCCAGGGTTCGCATCTTGGTCCCATACTTTTTAATTTATTCATAAACGACGTAACAAACATATTCACCCGTGTTCTCATTTTAATGTTTGCTGATGATATAAAGATATATAGAATTATTGATAATATCGAGGACTGTCTGTTACTTCAATCTAATCTTAATAGCCTTTACCACTGGTGTCTTAAAAACAAATTAACTCTTAATGTAAAAAAATGCCAACTTATGAGATTCCACAGAAAAAGAACCCATTGTTGTTTACTTACCTTCTCAATAATCACACCTTATTATCTGTTGATAAAATCAGAGACCTTGGTATAACCTTTGACGCTAAATTAACATTCATTAAACATATTAATAACATAACTAAATAAATATTACTGTATTAAAGTTGTTTGTCAGCGCTTCGATCATAATTAAACTTACTGTTGATTGTAGTCACTCCTCAACACACAGTTTGCGCCGGGATTTTTTAGCTATTTTTTATTTTATACTTTATTATTATTTTTTTATTGCGATGTTATTCTTATTATTTATACTTGTATTTATAATAACCTAGTCATTTTTCTCTATGTAGATACCACATTAGCTGTTTTTTTTAATTATAATTTTGTGTCATAAAAATCTTATAGTTACCGTTATCCACTTTCCCTGTACTTTTCTCCTTTATATTTTTTATACTTATGTATATATATTTTTTTAACCTATGTATATTCTGTATTTTTCTTCTTAAAATTATTGTTAATACTATGTATCATGCGGTATAAATTTTCGCTCGTGGTAAATTTTGAAAATACACAATATTATTGTTATTATTTCTATGTTACATAATTGTATTGCACTGTTTGTTGTAATTTAAGACTTGTTTTATGTAAAAGCCCTAAGGGCGTAAATACATAAATAAATATACACTTAAACACTATACACTTTTTTCATATACTCGTACCTTTTTATCTTTTAACATGTATCATTCCATAGCATTGTGCTAACCCCGCCCGGTAAAATGTATATAACCACTTACTAGATATTACATAGAGACATTTCATTGGTACCGATCCTTGTAATAATTTTCTAAAACCTTGTAATTTGTACACCACTCATTTTATATATGTAATATTTGTTTCTAATGTAAAATAAAAATATAATAACATTTGACTATGTGTAGATCAGAAATGGATAAATCAACTTTGCCTTGCATCATAGGGGAATGTTTTGTTCCTCTGAATGAGAACGTAACGTCTAGAACTTACTACGTACTATACAATGTTCAACGTTTAGTGTTGAGGTACCAGTATTTTACCGAGGAAGTGTGGTTGCACTAAACAACGGGGTGAGGCGCGGCGCGGTGAGGCGAGGTGCAGAGGATGCAGTGACTGCAAAGCGCTGTGCCGTACCGTCGCGGAGCAACGTAGAGTTACTCGGTTGACACAGTTTTAATTCTGTGAATGTTGGTCAGAGCACAGAGCGTCAGAAGGGTAAAAACAGAGTGCAGGGGCAGACGCTGGATTGGAAAAGACCAACGATTTCATTGCTTCATGAAATATCACAGGAGTAATCTAGATTAGCAGTTATGAAATGATTGCATCTATCTATACAAGGATCATTAATAATGAATGCAGCTCCATGACAATTCAACACGCGCATGAATCGATACACTTGTTAAAATTGATATAAAGTTATTTAGAATAGGAAAAAAATGTCCTGAAAACCTAATCTCACCTAACCTAAATAAAATATCTTTTTTTTTTTAAATAATTTATTTACTTAATAAAAAAAAAAACAAAAAAAGCCTGGTTAGATTAGGTTTAACGAGCTCCGTTGATGACTGGTTACGATCCTTGGCTACAAATCCGAAGGTCGCGGGTTCAAATCCCGGTGTGCGCATTAAATTTTATTTCAATTATTCATATAATAATATGTAGAATAAAATAAATAAGATATATTTTGTATAAACCAGTATTTAATATTAAAATATCAACATGTTTCGGAAGCGACGCTTCGCTCGTATACTGTGTATTCTGACTATATATCTTACGAATTTTATTAATAATGACACCACAAAGTAATTTTACATTTATTTAAAAATATGTAGCATATTTGCGGCAAGTTTCAAAGTGGTAGATAACATCGCACTGGTGAAAGACCACCATTCAGAATCGAAACAATACTAGACATGGCTTTATCTAAATATCTGAATAGCCAGGCACTTTCCTAACAAATAATAATAATTGGACCATTTCTAAATCACCTCAGGGGCGCTGTACAAATATTTCTTCCTATTCTTATAGTATTCTTATATTACGTCTATTCTACGAATTTATTATTATTATAATTTTTTTTTAACATTTATATATATATATTTATTTCTTGCTAAAGCAATCCCGATGAGTTTCAAAACTCATTTTAGGACAGGAGGAATTTACAATACATAAGTAGGAGATAGTACATACAATTTTACATTGACAGCAAAATATCAAAAATAGAAGTTTCACATACAGACAGAAATAATTTTATAAGGCCAAGTTAAATAGAACAACACACAAGAGAAAACATAAGGGAACAACAAAATATACAAATATGGATTTACTGATTTTCATTTTTAAAAATCCTTAAAAAGTATTCCTTTATACCATCATTTTGGGATTTTTTATTTTTCTGGATGGTTTTGTACATATCTGGAAGCGAATTATAAAGTGTGTAGGCAAAGTAGTTTAAAGATTTTATTCCATATTTTGTAGTGTGTGTTTGAGGAATGCGGATTTTATTGTTATTTCGAGTATTGTGGTTGTGGATGTCTTGATTGTAAAGTGGCTTGACGTTAGTGTGAGTTGATTGTTGAGTAATTTGTAGGATGGTGCTGATGATTTCATACTTAGGAAGGATCGTGATTGGAAGGATACCGGAAACTGAGTAGATGTCCCTGACATGAGTGTCCCATGGAAGTCCAAAAACATTTCTGAGGGCTCGGTTTTGAACCACCTGCAGATCAGCAATCAATTTCTTCGAGGCAAAGCCCAGATACAGCAGAGATAGGAAATGTGTGAATGTACCATGGCGTAATATACTGCAGTTAGTAACGGAATGGGTAGTAATCCATGAAGTCTATATAGCACACCAGTTATGGGGGTAATTTTCTCCTTTACATGATTTATGTGGAGATCCCACGAGAGTTGAGAATCTACTATAAGGCCCAAATATTTTGTTGTCGTTTTCTTTTCAAGGCAGTTGTCACCAATTTTGATATCGAGGCTGGAATTTTTCTTGTTGCCGAATAGTAAATAATGCGTTTTTTTTACGTTAAGGGTCAGTTTATTTATTCTCAACCAGGTTGTGAGATGGGAAACATCGGCATTCATTTCCATTTCGAGTTCCGCTAGGTTTTTTTTGTTATAAAAAATTACAGTATCGTCCGCATAAAGTTGAAGAGTTCCTTTAATTGCCCCACTTTGTTATGTCATTAACATATATTAGAAATAGCAACGGTCAAAGAATTGATCCCTGTGGCACTCCACATGTTATTTCACCCAATTCACTCATTTCTCCACCCAGTTCTACTGCCGAAAAGCGATTTGATAGGTAAGATCTGAAAAGTTCGAGAGGAGTACCAACAATACCCAAATGTTTCAGTTTTTCGATCAATACGTTATGGTCCACCGTGTCAAACGCCTTCTTTAGATCAATAAATATTGCCGCTGTAAAATCTCCATGGTCAATATGTTTCTGCAGATTTGATATGAAATCGAAAGCTGCACATTTAGTGTTAGATCGTCGTCTGAAACCGTATTGTTTGAGGTGAGAATTTTGTTTTGTTCGAGATATTTCAATAGTCTTTCTTTGATGACACATTCAAAAATTTTGGAGATAGCTGGAAGTATAGAGATTGGACGATAATTTTGGACATTTTTTTACATTCGTCTTTATGTATAGGAATAATTTTTGCAACTTTTAGTTTGTCTGGAAAGATACCTTTTGACAGAGAGAGATTTATTAAGAATACGAGGTCATCCACCAGTTCCTCCTTGCAGTTTTTGAGAAGGAGAGAGGTTATACCATCGGAACCAGCTGCCGCTTTAGATTTGAGGTTGGATATGATCCGTAAGATTTCCGTTTTATTTGTCCTGATCATGTTAAAAGATTGTTTTGCTTGAGGTGCCGTGTAGATGGTATTTAAATCAGTTTTTGAAGTTTTTATGACTGATGCGAGACTCTCCCCAACTGAGAGAAAATATGTGTTGAAAGCGGTTGCAATCTCCTTTAGTTCTTTTACTTCTTCGTCATTTATGACTAGCAATTTACAAGCTATTGTTGGGTTTCGGGAGCTATTTGATATAATGGAGTTAATTTTTTTCCATGTTATTTGTGGCTTATTCATGTTTTCATTAAGCAAATTCGTATAATACTTAGTTTTAATATATCTTCTATAGTTGGTGACAGTATTACGAGCTTTATTTTTTCTGTTGTCAAAGGAATACTTCCTTGATTTCGTTTCCAAAGTTTAAATATGCTATTTCGTTTTTTAATCAGCCTATCAAGTTCTGCATCAAACCATGGAGTATTGTTAGGTCTTTTGTCTCCTATATTAGTTTTTAGTTTTGTTTTACACGAGAAAAATTTAAATAAATTTTAAATAAAAAAATTATTTTCTCTTTTTGGACAGACATCATTACACATTATTTATAGATCATATAAAGAGATGCAGTTAAATTATCAAAAATTAATTTTATGTTAAATTGGAAAATAAAAAAGAAGCTAACTGTATTTATTCCTTACGATATATTGCAAGACGCTAATACAAATGATAGAGTGATTGTTTTCATTATATTCAAGAGTGTATTTAAGCCAAGACAAAGAATTATTATCCATATTTTTAGGATAAATAACACAGAATACTCTTAAAAGGGTGGAGCGGCGGGGGAGGATGGTGACCGGTGGGATTGATCCAGAGGGCCCTCAAAATCTTCTTTGTCTTGGTGACGGGCTTCAGGATTCGGAAGGAGCACTTCAGCATGTCATCCACTGACATCCTTGCTCCTGCATTATCGAATTCCCGCAGTACCAGTTGCTTCTTGGTAAAGAACTCACACCCGTCCTCTACCACCTGATGCACCCGGCAGATCAGGTCAAAGTCGTGCATATTGAGGAACTTGGCCACTATCTCAATGACGAAGGTAAAGGCTCGTTCTCGCCCCAGCTGGCGGTGTCCTTGTTGGGGTCCCAGCAGCCCACTTCCCGGTTGTATACAATATTTTTTACAACCGCCGTAGCCCGAGTAACCCGACTAACTTTTGGCACTTCACTAGTATACGTGCTAAGGACCTTCGACCAACCGCCAGATATGACCGATGACCGTTGCGTTAATTCGGCAGAACGAAGCAGATTTCAACTCAACATATTTGAGATATTTGGGTTTTTATTATTATTTTTTATTATCGACAGCACTAAAATTATGTAATTTTTATAAAAAGAACCTAAAAATTATTGCGGTTATTTTATGCTATTTTTACACCGGGAAAATTGATAACTTCCCAATACTTCCAAGTTAAATCAGGAGCGACTATAAATCGCAGCTGGCAGCCACGAGGGCGCCTAGATTACTATATATTAATAAAGTGGTAACGTCCTCTCTCTCATCTCCTTCCCCTTCTCACTACCTTCATGTTTCACATACCCCAATTGGGGATCTCATAGTCTTTCTGGCTCCAGACTATTGGGAGCAGCTGGGACTCTTGCGTGATAGTCACAAAAAAGGTTTTTAAGTAAAAAAATATTGTAATTTTAATGACTACATCACATTTAAAAAGTATGCCGATTTTTCCGGTCACCAATGAATACGTATTTTTAAACCTTTAAACGTTTTAGCTCAATAAGAAATACAAGACCTTGAAACAATATAAACGAATTAAAAATTACTTTGTAATCACCACTTTATTAATATATTGTTGTGTAAAGAAGGGAAGGGAATGGGGAAGGTTAGGTTGGAGGAAAGCCCCTAAGTTGGAAAGCCAGTGTGGTGAAAACTGGGAGTGTCAGGGAGAGGGGAAACGGGGAAGACGAAGGTTGGATTACAGGGGAAGTTATGGGAGACAATTACAATCTGCAGAACTTACCCTGGAGGTGGTTTCCTCGATGTTGAAGTCTGCCCCGGACATTAGCCTAGCGCAGATTGGCAGGGGACATCAACTTCTTATCATACAGGGTCGCGAATCGATCGCAATCTTATAATTGGGTTGAGGGCTTTTCTATTTCTACGTTAAATTAGTACAGGGAAGTGTTTTCAAACTCGGTGTTTATTGCAACTCAGACAAATATGATGAGTTAAGAATAATCGTGTAGATAGTAAAAAAAAGGTCTTAATCTAGGTAGGATTCTATTGTAATCTCTCTCTCGTTCTGATTGGAATCTCTAACCGAGTTATGCAGATGAAACAAGGGATTAAATCAACACATTATGGGCAGATGGGAATTCAGCTTACACGGTGTTCTGATCGAATGGCGGGGGCGGCTGGTGATGACGCCAAGGCCAGACATCTTCACACTGAGTTTAATGGGTTTTTATATTTAGTAAGGCACCATGTTGAGTGTTTTGACGGCAAGAGGCAAGTCTAGCTGCGGGTGTCAGCCCGCCTGCATTGTACTTGCTCGTAAATAAATAATAACAAAAATGGCCGCCTCTTTTTCAGAGACGCAGTTCAGAGAGGTAGTTATCTCTTCGGGTTCCAGACGGGAAGTGTGAAGCGCAGCAAGGAGCGGTCCCAAACCGCCGTGGGCGCTCGTGTTGCATGCCCCTGTTTTGTTAATTTATGATCTGATTGGTTTAATTGGGCGCTCGAATCGCCTGATTGGTTAATTTATGGAGGGAAATGATGTGGTTGCTTGCCAGACTTATTTGCCAAGACAAATAGCTAGAACTCACCTCAGGGTCAACCTTTCGTTACATAAAAATATACATATCAACATGTTTCTTCCTCATCAGGACATACAGAATAGTAAAATATAATGTCAAGTATACATAAATCATAAACATAGAATACAATTATGTAAGAATAGATACATTATAATCATAAACAAAAATTGATTAAAGTAGGTAAGTAATTAATAAAAATGTTAATAAAAAAATATTGAATAACAAAATTATATTTTATAAATTAAAAAAAGACATAATTTTTATTATTAATATTAATATTAAAATACCTCCAAGAGATAGATATTAACACACTTTCTCATTTCCAAAAATTTCAAATTATCTAATGTCTAATTGTAAACCGGTTGTGTTTGCATGTAAAATTTTTAAACCTTTATTTATGTCAAAAGCGTGATTTATTTCCAAAATATGGTTGACAAATTCAGAATTATTATTATTACTTAAACACCTTCAGTGTTCCTTAAATCAAACAAAAAAACTTAAATACGTTTTTGTTAAAATAGACAAAAAACTCTCTTAACAAATGCTTTGTTAAGCTTCGTTGTGTTGAATATCGATTTCTTTACGTTTCCTTTGAAAAAATTAGTATTGAATCGTGCATGAGTTGTTTTTTGGTAGGATTCTTCCGATAATGCAAAACTCTATAGTACATTTCTATTAGTATTTAATTTATTGTTTTTACCGACGTACACCCTTAATGCTTTTGAATTCCCCCACGATATGGCACACTGTAAAAATCACATTAATATGTCAACCAATTATTTTTGAAAAAACTCTTTTTAATTCGGTCCTAGAGTCCGACCCTGAAGTATACCTGTTGCAGTGGCAATGCATCGTGGTCCAAATTGCCTCACTTCCATGCAGCTGGAAGCAGCGAAAGTCCAGTATTTCTGCACCGTGTATATCCGTGTTTTTCACAGCTCCGAGAAGTAGCAATCGGCAATCAGCATTCACCAGAAGGTCGTGCCTGCTTCGGTCTAGATACTCTGATGCTTTTTGCCTCAATGAATAAGACTGACCGAAGTAATAAAGTGATTATTAAGATCGGTTTGTCCAACTGAAAGGAAGGAAGAAAGATGAGAATGCGAATTCTTGATCGCGGTGTAATTACCGAGGCAGTTAATGTTTCAATTCGTAGAATCTTTTTGTGGTTACTATAAACTCAATCAAAAAATGAGGACGACGCTTCATTTAGATCAAGCCAAATTTACAGGGGTACAAACGTAGATACTATTATGTACCTCGTGGCGTGGTTTTCAGTGCAAAAAATAGCTCGTTCGTTAGTTAGTTTACCGTTTTCAGTTGCCAGAACATTAGCTAATAAAGGAGAAAAATATTCCAATCATTTGAGTTGAGTCGGGGGCTGTGGCATTGATTTGAGTACGTTGTAAAAAATATATTTTTTAATATGCAAATGTTTTTGAGTAAGTACATGCCTGTTGTTGACGCAAATACCATTGGAAAACGGATATTTTTGCGTGGCTGTATCGACGTGCTCTCCCATTGTTTATGCTACTCAAAACATAACCTAACCCAACAGCGATCATCTTCTTTTTTTTGTCTGATTCCCACATACGCACTATTTTATTGGGTTAGGGTAGGTTAGGTAAGGTTAAGCAAGGCATATACGAGGTATAAGGAAAATATGTCGATGCAGCCACGTAAAATAAGCATTTTATTATTATCGATTCACTTTATTACGATTGCCCATTTTTTATGATCGATGACACATATTTTTCTTCATAGTATTTTGTGTCTACTAGTATAATAGCCAAGTATTTTTTTTATTTTTATAAACAATAATTATTAGCCTGAAACACTCATCCAAATTGAAAAAAACCTTCCGAGAAAAGATAAATGTCGCCGACAGGACTCGAACCTGCACTCTTCTGATTGCATTTTTTTGCAATTTTGCCTAGTCTTCATTTTTTAGAACTTCAGCATTGAGTCTATAATGACACCTAGGTATTTATTTTCAACCACTTGTTTTATGATTAATTCATTATTATAAAACTTCGAATCCTCGTGTGTATTTTTGGCCTATATTAATGTATTTTGTGTTATTAACGATTAATTTAATTAATTTATTTAAAACCATTTTGATACAGTATACAAATCACCATTTATCTTGCCGATTGTTTTCTCACACCCATCTTTTAAAATATTAATCAGTACATCATCTGCAAACAGTCGCATTATGGAATGTTTAAGTATTTTTATTAAGTCACTTATGTAGAGTATAAACAATATCGGGCCCAATAAGGATCCTTGTGTTACGCCCAGGGTATTTTCATTAGAATTTGGTTCATTGTTACTTATCTTTGTTGTTTGCTATCTATAAATTAAATGCTTTTAAAATCATTCCAATTCTATTCCGTTTATTCTATATTTCTTTATTTTAGAAACTTTCTGTTTATTTTTTCAAAAGCTCTTTGAAAATCTAAGAACACACAATTTTTCTTTAACAATAAATTCCTTATTTTTTAATAATTGTGTAATTCAATTATTTTAGCGAGTATTATTGAAAAGTATTTTTCTCTTTCCAGCACAGTTTAAATCATATACATTACTAAAAAATGAAATGTACAAAATGAGATAACATGACTTTTATGAGTCCGTTTCGGGCTGGGTGAAATATCTCCCCAAAAGACTAAACGGGTTAAAAACTTGCTTCTTTTATCATATCCGTATTGGTTATATTTAGTACCTATTCGGTTCTTAAGAATTTTTATATTTTTATTGGCACAAATCACATGGTCATTTAACCTCATTAAATAATAATCAGTATAGTTACTAATAATGATAGAACAGCCATCCATAAACGTATTCGCCAATTCAGCTAAACACCAAACACATTATTAACATAACTGAATATATTATTTAAGCACATGTTTCAACATATGGCCAAAATCGTGATAGATGAAGACTAAAAGAATTCTAAGAGTGAATTTTAGCTCAATCATAAAAGCAAGCACGAGGAAAACATACTCGTAAACCTACTATTCTCGTAGTAATCCCGTTGTAAATAAAAAAGGATGGGCAAAAAAAAACGGTCAAATCTTCATCATCTATAATAAAAATCGGGGAAAAAATTTATTGCGAGATTTCTAAGTATTTGACCCACATGCATTTTCAATTGGTATTAGGCAGGGTCATGACCATATTTTTAATGTGCGCCATATTATGCGTTAAACTGGCTTTGGAATTCACGAGGGATCATTTCTTAAATGCTGCGAAATTGTTTCGTCGTGTCGACTGTCTCTAACTACGCGAAGAATTTTCCAAAATCAGTGTTTTTTTTTCATATTAGTTCGTATTAGAAAAAATACAGCTGTGTTGTAAAGACTGAAGTTTCAATAAATCACAAAGTTTTTTGATGCCATCTTATTTGAAATTGGATAAACAGCAGTCTAAACTCCGTCCTCCATCAGGCAATCCATTGGTATACCAGATAAAATCCATAACTTGACAATATCGGATCGATAGGCTTAACTGACGACGATTTTATATATACTTTAATATACATTGGCAGTCCGCATGCATTTCTTGACATTAAAAATGAAATTAATTGATCAATGAGATCGTTAGCCATAACTCGCATTGTAATGTCATTGATAACTAGAGATATTGCGAACAACTGTCTAAATTCCGTTTCTCCAATTTCGAACGGATTTAATTGATCGCGTATATAGACGTCCCTCAACTCTATGAGCTTCGTTAGTCTGTCTCCGTTCAATAATAAGCCAGTAATTTTGCATAACGAACGAAATTATTCAAGAAGTTGTGTATAGTGATAGTTAACCGAAGCGTGTCACCCAAGAGGCCAAGCTAAATTAGGCGGGCTTTTGTAGACTGGCTGTCGGAATATCTTATATACGCTAACTAGTAACCAAAGAACACGGTTTTAGTCAATATCGTATTGATATAGGGTTCTATCAATCGACCGAGCTAGGGTCCCTGATCAGAAACATATATTCGCATATCTATTAGCATTTCGAGTTTTTTTTTAAATAGCTGTTTGACCCAGGCGACTGACCCCATGCCAGTGCGTAAAAATTAAAAAGGCCTTATTATTTTTTTGCAACGGTAAAGAACCGATAGACTATGTTTAATATTCTAAAAATTATCGCCGACTACCTTTAAGCACCTGAAAAGCTCAGCGCGAGAAGTAATACATATGTTTTATATCGATTTGAATGAAAAATGATGGTTCCTGGTTGGTCTCCCAGTCGCCTAGACCGATAAACTTGTCAAGAAGATTTTCATTTAGAATAAATTTCGATAGATGGCGTTAGACTTTCTAATTAATATTATTGATAGCACCTTTTGCGTGCCGATAAATGCCGTCTAGATAAATTTCCCCTTTTTGTTACACGTGTATTTTGTGAAGCGTTAGAGAAGTCACGCATATTTAGATGCAATACATCGAAATATTGATTTTCCCTTCAAAGTGAATGCATTATTCATTTGATTCATGATTCAGTAAGTTGTTTGGTTTTTTTATTACAAAACACGAGTGTTTTGTAAATCAAACATAATAACAACGTTTTGGTTTTTGGTAATATATAATAATAACGTTTTATTATTATTTTTTTAATAACAAAATAACAAATAATGAAATCCTCACTGGGATTCACCGTTCTGAGGATTTCATTTACAAAATATTAAATTGCATTATATTAAGTTGATTTGCTTGATGAAAAGAATAATTCTGAGTTGTAATTTGTCTATACTAGACATTATTATGTTTTAGTATCCTGTATATTCATGATGAGGAAAGCTTAAAAGTGGTGTTTATAAAGTAATTTTTAATTCATTTATTAATAATAATGTTTTATTATCTTTTTTTATAACAAATAAAAAATAATGATATCCTCCCTGGGATTTCCCTTGCTTCATTTACAAAATATAAAAATAAATAATATTAAATTGATGTAATTGTAAGGTGAGGTGTTTTAAGTGTAGTTGAGTGGTTTTGGTGTTAGTTTGTATTTGGTGTTAATATATTTTCTATTTCAGATCTCCCTATGTCCTTACTCTGAGATATATTGTTTCAAATACGTGTGATTGTTGTTATTTATTATTTTTTTGTATTTATGGATATTTCGGATGATGGATACAAAACTTAATTTAATAAAAATCATGAAACAACAGAATAATATAATAATAATACATTAATATAATATAATAATAATAAATAAGTCGTCACAATGTGGATTAACCACATTTTGAAAATGGCCATAAACGTCGAAACAGCTGTCACAATAATAAAAACTAAAAATACCTGCAGAACTTAATAATAACATTACTAAATTTGATTTACATAAACAAAAAAAAATAAATGGAGTTCAACGAATTAAACACAAAAATAAATAATAATTAAGAATTTTAAGGAAATCCTTATTCTATTTCACGGTAGGCAAAACTGAAGTATAGTTAATAGATAATTGTATTCCATATAATTTTCAAATAAATTTGAAACATTATTTAATAAAATAAGTCAATTTTTGATCATATTTATATATGTGACAGAGCAAAAAGACAGTCTTACCTTGAAATAAATTATTTCTCCGTACACTTTCCTTGAATGCGTGATGCAATCGTTCAACTGAATACATTTATCTATTGATAAGAAAGAAACACCGATTTTAATACAAAGATAAAAACACACGTGGTGGTTAAACAAGGGCCAAAAAAATGTTGCTTAGAACTGGGAGTTAGATTTTACATTATAATACACTTTTATTATTAGCTATGTACAGCTGACATAATACTAAAATGTGTTTATTATTTATAGAAAAACGTGACCGCCAAACTGGAATATGAACAACTAACCACGTCCCGTAATATCAAACATCGCCAAATTTATTATGTACCTGCATGACACACTTTGATGGCTTGTGGAAGCAATGGTCAGGGTACAGTTGGCAAGTAAGCAAATGGAAGTTTAATGTACTACTCTACCCAGAATTCCTACGTACAGCACTACCCGTATTTCGAAAATTTGAACTTATAATCAGAATGATTAAAAAATTTGTGTTTGTATTTATGTTTGTATATATTTTGATTGATTAAAAACGAATAGCTTCTATAAGGAACTCCAGTCCAATTTTTTTTTATCAAAATTAAATATCAGTAAAATTAGTTTTTTTTCTAAAATTAGTTTTCATACTTTATAATTTTTGTACTTAAAATTTTTCAAAATCCTCCAAAACGCTCCAAATCTATGGCCGGTCGGTTTTGATCAGATTTGAGGTTAGAATGTCAAATGTCAAAACAAGAATGAGCTTCACTCTACATAATTTGATATTATTTTCATAGTAAACCATAACTAAACATAAGTACCTTTAAATAACATTATGTACCTTTTTAGAAGACTTTAACTCAAATAATAATAATAGTATTCAGCAATAACATTATCATAATATTCATATTCATAATTGCTTTGTTCATGAATACTTTAATTTATATCACTAATACTTTTTTTAATATTGAACGACAATAAAAGAGCTTAAAGTCATCAAAATTAAGATAAAATTTCGTCAAAACTAAAAAAAAAATACATATTTAAAATACAAAAAAAAATCGAAAAATAAAAATGCCATACTAATCCAAAAACAGAATACACACGTGACGTCAGATGTTCCAAATGCAATGGTACCCACATAACAAGGTGTTTTGATGAGATGATTATTTATTCACTTTTAAATAACGATTTATAAATTCCACGTATAAGCATAAAGAATATATATTCAGCATCGTCGTTTGCTGATCTATATTAATATATATTTTGATAGCCATTATATTTTTCATTGGAGTTCCTTATTGCTTTATAAGTGGCTTCCAAGATTCTACTTAGGAAGTACTCTTTCCAACACTCCTCGGTCCTGCTGGACCTTACTTTACATAGTGTCATCTTTGGTCGTCAGGTATGTCTAATTCGTGACACATGACTTTACAATATAGTTCTCCAAAGTTATAGTTAGAGTTTATGTAGGGCTGGCAGTAGGGAAACAGCGAATTAATTGATATAAAAAAATTACCCCCGACAACACCCTTCGTGCAACTTTACGCTAAGAATGGCTAAGCTTCTGGCTGTAGCCGTCGGTGGTTGGGATTACCTAAGGCACATCAAATAGCCAGATAACCGCTTTATTTATGCATACATTATTACACAGACAATGTATTGAGAGACAGCCAACATGATAGTATCATTATTTTGAAAGTAAAGTTGTTCTAATTAATAAATTTACCAACAGATGGCACCGATTGCTACATTTGCTGTCATTGCCGAAAAGCACCGCTTTTCTGGTACTAATTGCATTGCACACACACGTATGAATGAATATACTGAATAGAGTAAACATTTTGAATATGACGTGCACGTCATTTTGCATACTTAGTTCCTGCCTTTGATACGTTATAGTGGCGCAGTCGGTTTGGCGCGCGCGGTACTGCGTTTCGTAATTGTTAATTCGCCCGTATTTTTAAAAAATAAGATTGATTTCTTGCAATAATTTTATAAATTTGTATGTTATTATTATTTTCATGCGAGTATAGTAATGTGTTTATATGCCTATATGCACGACACGCCTCTGGTTGTTAACATACTTCTTCAAGCAGTTGGTACAGCATTTGGTCCAACAACCTTGCCCTTTAGACATAATTTGCAGTATTGTTCTGAAGATTCTATTTAAGAAGTAATCCAAACTTTCTATGAATCCTTCGTATTGCTTAAAGAGTTACAAAGAGAGTGATCAGAAATTTTCAATACGTACCCTACCCACCAGAGCCATGCCAGTTAAAATCTCATTACTGGCGATCCTTCAAACTGTTATTATAGCATTGCTGGTCATACATAATCCACTTTGGTGATCAGCTATCTTTTTTCTTGCTAGGTCAGTGTTTCGATCAGTTAAAACATTGTTGTTGATGACTAGTAAAGACGGACGTGGTTATACACAGGTATAATATTGTTGATATTTAAATTTAAAGGTAAAGGGTCAGCAAGGGCCTGCCAATAATAATATTGATTTGAAATAGTAAGTAGGAAGTGGGTGGAGGGAGTGGAAGGAATGCAGAGTGAAATAGTGGAAGCCAGCATTCCCCGCGGACGTGCTGATGAGATAATCACAAGAACGGGCAAAGGTCCAACTAATCATATGGAGATAGTGGAGATGGACGAACTAGAGAGGCTGCAAGAGACGCAAGAATAAATATTTACGATTACCAAGATAATGGAAAACAATGAAAATAAAACATAACAATCATGGTGTCGACAATGTACACACAAGTAGTGTTAACAAATAATGTCCTCAAAAACTATCGGTAGTAGCCAAGACAGTAAAAGTAATAGCAATACGAGATGCAGTTGTAGGTGCACACAACGTCTAAAAATATGGTAATAGTTGTAGCCATGCACACACACACACTACGAAAAATAGACCACATTTGCATCCATGTACACCGACAAACAGACCATTAAAATTTTCCACATTACTGTATTCCTCGTTTCAGACTGGAGGTTTCTTTCTCTGGTGAGATGTCACTATTCTGAATCAAAACCATTTTTTTGTTGCACATCAATGACCTCTTGACATGTGCACAAATCCATTGTTACGCGGACGAAAATACAGTCCATAACAGATTTTTTGTTTGACAACCCCCCAAATGGCACACAAACTCCAACGGCTCGGAGGGTTCTGAAGCGGAGAATGGACAGTTACCTTGAGAGGGTCTCCTCCTGGGTAAGAACAGCCTGATCGAATTTAATGTTTCAACGATCCAATCATGTCTGATTACCTCTTGACTCTGTGCAGAAACGGGCGGTCCGTTTGATAGATTCGCCTATCTTAACAAATGGGTTGCAATCTTTGGAGCACAGACGTCGGGTGGGAATGCTGTCCTTGTTCTACCGGTATTTTAATGGAAGATGCTCCGAGGAACTAGCGTCATTGATCCCTTTGGCACCGGTGCATAGTCGGGAAACACGCCAAACGCGCGCCCAACATTTGCACACGGTTGACATTTGTCACATGAGAACGGGTCGCTTCTACGACTCGTTCTTGTGTTCAACAACTCGGCTGTGGAATGATCTGCCGGCCTCTGTGTTTCCTCCATCCTATAACATGGGTCTCTTCAAGACCCAAGTTCACTCCTTCCTATCCTCTAAAAGATCCTCCACACAGCATCCCCAAAGATGATATAGGCCTTGAGGGAAATCATTTCCTCCTTGGTCTCCTGTGTGGAGTTACTGTAAAAAAAAAAAAGGGATAAAAATGACAATCTAGTCTCATTTAATGGAATAAATCTTTCCAACAAGCCCTCCATTGATAAGCTTGGTGTAACCTTAAGTGACCAACTCAGGTTTGGGGGCTCCACCGAAGTCACAATAAAGTTAGCCTCTCAGAAGCTGGGCGTATTGTACAAAGCCGACAGATACTTTAACAGTACACAACTACTAACCCAATACAAAGCACAAGTGCGCCACACAGTAGAATTTGGCAGCCACCTCTGGTTGGCAGCCCCAAAATATCTGAAAAACCCTTGACTTTTGCAGAAAAGTCCGTTTGATAGATTCGCCTATCGTAACAAACGGATTACAATTTTTGGAGCCCAGACATCAGGTGGGAATGCTGTCCTTGTTCTACCGGTATTTTAATGGGAGATGCTCTTAGGAACTAGCGTCATTGATCCGTTCGGTACCGGCGCATGGTAAGAAAATACGCCAAACGCGCGCCTAACATTTGGACACGGCTAAAATTTGTCAAATGAGAACGGGTCGCTTCTACGACTCGTTCTTGTGTTAAACAGCTCGGCTTTTTTATATGAATACCCCACAAGAGTCCCAACTGCTCCCAACTACTTGGAGCCAGTGAGACTATGGCATCCCCAATTGGGGAAATGTTGTAAGGCTGAAGGTAGAGGGGAGGGGAAGAGGAAGGTGGGGAAGATCTGGTCACCAAACCCGACTAAAGCCATTTCAAGCAACGTTTCAATTTCGAATGGTAGTCTTTCACCAGGGCGATACTGAGAGTATCTTCCACTCTGGAACGTGCGCAAATATACTACATATTATTTTTAAATGTATTAATTGTGAAACAACACATGTTAATTAAATAAAATTGACTTGCGCACGCGGGGATTTGAACCCGCGACCTTCGTATTCGTAGTCGAGAGCCTTATCCCTCGACCATGGAGGCCGTCAATAATAATAATCTGCCGGCCTCTGTGTTTCCTACCTCATACAACATGGGTTAGGTGTGTTTAGTGACCAGATCTTAATAGCCGGGCACTTCTCAATCTTTCTTCATCACATATCTCAATAGCCGGGCACTTCTCAACCTTTTTTCCACACATATCTTAATAGCCGAGTACTTTTCAACCTTTTTTCCTCACATATCTTAATAGCCGGGAATTTCTCAACTTTTCTTCCTGATATATCTTAATAGGCGGGCACTTCTCAACCTTTCTTCCTCACATATCTTAAGAGACGGGCATTTCTCAAACTTTCTTCCTCACATATCT
>JAHDVE020000002.1:0-33756 GCA_022606495.2 Halesus radiatus
TATGCCTTTGTTCGTATAAACTTTTATGAGCTAATAATTTAGCCAATGAGTTTCATGCTAATTGAACATTTGGAATTATACATACCTTGGTTTATTGAATTGAAGTATTATTCCAAAACATTTGTAAAAATAAAGGTGATATATACCGTAATACCATACGTAAAATACAATATGCGAATCCAATATCGAGTATCTGTAAACATTTTTACGATTTGGTCGTAAACCAGCTTCTGATAAAATGTGTAAATATTTGGCTGAAATATGTCGAGGAGGGGAGGGAAAACGATCGAGAGGCCAGCTCTACGATATCAATAAAGTTTTAAATTTAAGCTGTTAGAAAAAGTTTGTGTATTCGGGAAGTGTGTTTGGGAGAGACGGGAGGGGTGATAAGGTCATTGAAAGAAGGGTGAATGTAGGGAATTTATTAACAAAGGACTGAATAGGCTGATAAAAATATCAAAAGAGGGCAGACTAAAAGTTCATATCGCAGTGTTGATATCATCCTTAATGTGTGACATTGAGGCATCGGACTGCCAAAGAAAGAATAAAAATAGACTAAGTGTTGTAAAACCACGTACCACCGTATTGCAAAATTTCGGAAGGAAAGCAAGTCTGATGAATACGTAATGAATAAGATTAATAAAGGGCCGTTTAGATGGTTTGGACACAATGGAATGCTGATACCGACCCTGATCTACACTGAGGCATGGAACTAGCGGAGGTAGGATAAAAGAAGACTGAATGCAGTTGAAATGAGATCTCTGAGGCGAATGGGTAGGAAAACTATGTATGTTCATGTGAAAAATTTTGAGATTCGTAAAGAATACATGGCTCATGGAAGCGTAAAGAGAAAGATTAAAAAAGTTTGGGCATGCAGAGCAAATAAACGAGGAAAGAAGAATATTTGACGCGAATGTGAATTAAAAAAAAGAAGCCGAGGACCCCGAGAAAAACATGACACGATGGAGTAAATCATATACTTGAGTCAGGCCATGTCAGAAGTCAGAAAAATGAAGCAAGAAGTGTATGCTAAGATCGAGGTGTTAGGCAGTCCGTCCTCTCTGCCTTCCTCTGCGGGGAAATGGCGTTACAGTTAGTTAATACAAAACTAGGCACCGGCAGTTCGACAATTTTTTTATTCTTTTTTTACAGACATCGGTATTCTCCTGAATCGTTTCTTTATTGGATTGAAAATCAATTATTCTCGTGTTTTGACGGCTGTCTACGATTGAAAACATATTTTGATCGATTTCAAGAATTTCCAAGACGGGATAAAGAAGAAAACAAAACAATCTGCAAATAATAACTGCGTATCTTTCGCAAATTGAAATATCAGCTCTGCCTTACCATACAGAACGTAAACCGAATTTTGAATCGATTTACTTGTCGAGGGCAGAAAGACTAATTGAGGTAACGAACAATTTTTCAAACTTTCCCAAAAAAAGAAAACTGTGTAGATCTGTATAATCGATTATTATCTCCGATTAAAATATGGACACTTACCCCCTTACCTAATCCGCTGCATTTAACGCATTCTTTCCAACCCTACTGAGTAACTGTTGAGCCGAAATTTTACCTCAATACTGTTCAAATGCACAAATCCACTCTTCCCAACGAAATTCTCGATCAAATTTATGATCAATTTAGGATATCGATTTTAATGGTTTAAATTCCCCTCAGCAAAAGACTAGTTATAAAAAGTGTGAACAAACGTGAACAAACGTCACCAAAATGTCAAATGTCATTATCAGTTGGCTATCTATTTTACGCGATTGAAATATTGAATGACAAAGAATTATTTCCGTTTTCGAATCTCAAAACATTTTTCTGTGTGTTTTAAATAAAACTGATTAGAAACCAACTTATTTTACTAATTATAAGCTACGTTTTGTCTCGTTTTTTCACTCATTGAGAAACGTCAAATGTCAAAGGTATGAAATGAACAATGTGCTTTGCGGCATTATCAAAAGTCAAGCAAACTCTTTACTTTCAACATAGTTTTAACACACACGTTTGTGAAGTATAAAATGTTGGTGTACGAGTATGTATTAGTTTTTAAATCAAATGATACATATTTGTAATCATTAAGATATTATATCATCTACGAGTGTGAGTACGACCTACTATTTAATCGTGTATGAAAGTGGGCGGGCACCTTCATAGACAATTTAGAATTGAAAATTTCTTGGAAACAGGCAAACACAGCGAATACTTAACAAAACACTTGGCTGATCGGTGCCTCAGAATTATCGTTCAAAAAGTTGGGAGGAACGACCGTTGCGAATGTAATTTAACGTACATGATTTAAAACTATCTTTCGGTAAATTGCTGGTTACGTTAATTAGCATTTCTGCCGTCGATGTTTTGATTTTATTTTCAGTAAATACCTTTTACTTAACGCTGACCGGCCAATTGAAAACACGTATGAATCGACACACTTTATAAAAGTGATATAAAGCCATTAAACTAGCACGAAAACCTTATCTAACCTAATCTAATTAAAAAATCAAAATATTATTAAATAGGTTAGTTAAATTAAATCTTCGGCTTAGTTGTTTTTATTCGTGCTTTAAATTTTTTTCTTCTTCGTATGGTGTTTGAGAGTTGGTGGAGGTCATAATGGGTGCTGGGGTTATTCAGCCAGCCGACGGCATCGGGAGTCACTTGGTTTAACACAGATGTGCCATAGGGAAACTGATGAAGGGGACATTCTTCTACGATATGTTCTGTTGTTTAAATATGTCCACATTTATACGTGTGTTGAATTGTCATGGAACAATACTTAATGTTTACCTAATCAGTAAGCTAAAATGTTGGTAATAAGGTATTTAGTGAATGTAAAATAAAAGTAAAATGGAAATCGATGCATGTTAGGGTAGCAGAGAATGATTTATTTTTATTTTTTATAAACAATAATTATTAGCCTGAAACACTCATCTAAATTGAAAAAACCTTCCGAGAAAAGATAAATGTCGCCGACAGGACTCGAACCTGCAACCTTCTAATATCCTGTCAGATGCTCTACCGTTGAGCTACGTCGGCTTATCGCAAACCCGCCAAGTTAATCAATATTTACTAGTGTTTCATTCAATAATTACTGTTTTTTATTATATTTCACCTATAAACAACCAACTTTATTAGTATGAGGAAGGCTTGTAACGGCTAAATCCCTCAATAGGTGGCGTCGAGACAAATTATGTCTACATTTTATTGGTGAAAAATGTTTTGACTTGTCAAATATTTGTCAAAGATTTTTTTTTGTTTAAATCATAGATGTCACAAAACTTCTAGGTGAGTTTGATTGCTAGTACCATTGACGGCCTCCATGGTCGAGGGGTAAGGCTCTCGACTACGAATCCGAAGGTCGCGGGTTCAAATCCCGGCGTGCGCAACTAATTTTTGTTTAATTAATTTGTGTTTTTTCACAATTAATTAATTTAAAAATAATATATAGTATATTTGCGCACGTTCCAGAGTGGAAGATACTCTCAGTATCGCCCAGGTGAAAGACCACCATTCAGAATTGAAACGTCGCTTGAAATGGCTTTTAGCCATGTTTGGTGACCAGATCTGAATAGCCAGGTATTTCTCCCTTTCCCCACCTCTCCCCCTTCTCCTTCCCCTCCCCAATACCTTCAGCCTCACAACATCCCCCAATTGGGAATGCCATAGTCTCACTGGCTCCAGACGGTTGGGAGCAGTTTGGGACTCTTGTACGGTATTCATATAAAAAAACCATTAAAATAATGTTATAATAAAATTTTTGTGCGGAATGAAATTCCAAAAAACTTGTTTTTTACCAATAATAAATACACAGAATAATTTTCCACTATAAAACTTCAAGGCCACAAAGTAATCGAATATCGAAAAGTAAAGTTTTTCCATCAAACAATGAAAAATCTACGGTTTTCACTGAAACCAATCTATTCAGCCATCCATCGAGGAAAATGGATAGAATTTCCATTAAATGGATAATTATATCGACTCAATGCCCATAGAACTATCAATAGGCTAAGTGAATTTTGAAAATAAACAGCTTTAAGTTTTACTTAACCAAAAAGGAGCAATTAAACAAAGTGAATAGATTTAAGTGACTGACATTAGTTTTTTTACTACGTGGTAAAACTCGTGAGAAATCCATCGTTATTAAACGCGTGTACGTCTAAACTTCAGTAAGAAACAACGTTTTGTACATTGTTAGAATTTAATTATTCGAGTAAATTTTATAGAAGTTTTATTTTTATATTTTTCTATTTATTCATACATACAATCTCAATGAAAAAGGGGGTTTTCGTACTGTACCTCTCTCAATAGGAGAACCTGTGTTCAGAGCAGGCAAAGTTTATAGTTTATAATTTAGTAACAAAATTTACAGTTTATAATTTAGATACAAATTTTACAGTTTATTATTTAAGTATAAAGCTTACAGTTTATAATTTAGTTACAAAGTTTAGAGTTTTTGATTTAGTTACGATGTTTACAGTTCACATTTTACAGTTTACAGTATAGTGTCATGGTTAAAGTTTTTTTAAATTTTATTTTTATTAGAAACACAAACAAAATATATATATAAAAGCATCATACATAATAGAACATATGTATACAATCGGCAAGTAAATATATCTAATAAATGTGTTCAATGCGTCAAATAAATATTGTACCATACTTAAAGGGACATTTAAAAAAAATTACTGACTTTTGGTCTGGCTTGGTTAGTGATCCAAATCTTGATTTTCGATTTATGTTTTACTTAAAATTTCAATTTATAATAGAAATATACTTTTTTTCAATTCCACAGAAAGTTTAAATCTTGTATTCTGAAGTCGAATAACAAGATTTAAACATGCTGTATACAGGTGTTAAACATAGGTGTTACTACTGTTTTCATTTCAACTCTGATTCCGCGTAGCTCCGCGCATTTTAGGATGCCAAAATAGAAACTAACGAACGAACCTTTTTGAACCATTTTTTTTAAGATGTAATGTAGCGAGTCCCCCAAATGCACAGGTAGTCTTCTTTTCAGATTTTTTTTTATTTCGGCTTTAACGCTCCCGGGAAAAATTGTGGCGAGAATGTATCTAGTAATACTAATAGTACATACACCACTGGATGGGTTTTTTAAATTAAAAAAATCAGTTAGTATTCAGCTAAAGTCAAATTGTCAGTCTGTTCGGACTGAATTAATTACGAAATATCTTAAGGACGTCAACAATGGAAATTTTTAAATAGTTCGACGCTCCAAGTATACAAAAAAATCTTTGCCAAAATATTCTGGTTCATCATCTCAAAAAGAACACAAAGGCAAAACACCTCACTTAATCATAATACTCGTGCAAATCAAATAGACAAGCTAAGTTTAACTAAATGTAATACTACCTTTTGACAAAGAAACTCTGAAATTTTTGCTGTAAAATTATTCAACAAACTCCCACCTACTATCAAACAAATTAAAAAAATCAATTACTACATTAAGTTCATCAAAACATCGCTTTAGGAATTATCAGAAAGAATACTAGTTACCCTACTACCCAAACCTTGATGTTGAAATATAGAAGTTGCTGATAATCCTCCATCCAAAATCTATTTCGCCTCACCACAGGATCTCCTGGTGAGGAAGAAAATTCAAATTCCTAAAAAGATGTCTCCCAACAGATGCTGCTAAGACTCTGGTAAATGCTCTGGTATTGTCCAGAATTTTTTTTAGCACTACAGCCATAGATTATATGCCGGTCTGCCTAATGTGCATTTGAACAGATTGCAATGGGTGTTCAATACAGTAACTCGTCTAGTACGCGGTGTCTCATCACTCCTCTTCTACGTGATTGCCTACACTGGCTTCGAGTCACTGAAAAAGTTCGGTTCAAAATTTGTCTTATGGTGCACAAGACACTGAACAGGCTGGCACCTCATACTTGACTGATCTCTGCGTGAGGGACAATCTTACTCACGCTCAGGTTGGCCAAATCTGATGCGTTCAACTGGTTGAATCCTCTCGTATGAATGCTGCTAAATTTGGGGACACAACCTGTAATATACTAGGTCCCCATTCTTGGAATTACCTTCCATTTTGTCTGAGGTCAGAAATCAATAGAGAAATCTTTTAAAAAAACTAAACACATGTCTTTTTAAAACTCTTAAACCTTAACAAAGTGTAAACCATCCTTGAAGTGAGTTTAGTCACTAAATGACGTTATACAAAAGTTGTCTATTTATAGTATAACGTTTTAACATTATAAATTCCTTTTGCGAGTAATTAATTGCTTTGGTTTTTATAAAAATATTTTATATTTTATTGGAAGCAAAAAAAAGGGTATGTTTTACATATTTATTCCAAACTATCGATGATAAAAGTTTAGCTCGGGTTTTTTTTTCATTTTTAGTAAAGCTATGTAGTTGTGAATTCTTGCTAAGCGTTTGGGTGCCATAATTGATTTCACAGCAATCTGCTATCTCTAAACAAAGAAACAAAAAAAACATTCATTTGTAAATTTTATTTCATCCCATAAATTTATTTTTTCAAAATATGTTAAATAAATAAAAGGTTTAATGAAAATAAAACAATAACTTTGTTTATAACCACGAGAATTTTATTTAATTTTATTAGGACTGACCGGTTTCGCTTAACATAAGCATCTTCAGGGTACAAAAATTAAACTGATCAAAAATACATAGTGTGTGTTTATATATACAAAAATAGAATAAGACAGAACATAACATAGAACAAAGAAAAAATGAGATAGCATGAAATAGCATGAAATAGAAATAACCGAGCGAAAGAGACAGAAGTGCACATAATGGAATACCAGGGAATAACTAAACAGGTGATTATGGGATGGGAAATTTTACGAGATTATAGGGAATATACCTAATATTGGGCTATTGGACACATTTAGTTGATTATTAAGAATTTTATTTTTGGTTTTAACAGCTTTCTTTATTTCTAGTGATTCTTAATTATTCAATCTGTTTCCATGACCATTTTTATGAAGAATATTAGCACCGGTGCTTTGATTGAAGGTATGATCTTTATCAATAAGGTGATTGGCGAATTCTGAAAAACCGTTATTATTTAGGTATCTAAGATGTTCTTTAATTCTAATATTGACATTGCGTGTTGTTTTGCCAATATAGAATGCTGAACAATCATTACAATCTAATTTATATATTCCCGAGTGACTAAGCTTGTCGTCTTTATCTTTTGAGTTGATTAAAAAATTACCTAAATTATTATTTGTATAAAATGCAGGTCTTAATTCAGAAGGAAGATTTTTTACACTGCAGGAAGAAAAATGATTAATGAATAAAATACGCCGCCATTGGTAACTAAGATTGTTAATAGTGTTAATTTTATGTGGATTAGCCAATAAGAAGTTTTTAGTGGCTATTTGTTTTTGTTTTTTACTTAAAATTGTATCAATTAAATCGGACTCATATCCATTATTTATAGCTATTTTTTTAATTAATGCTAGTTCGTTGGAAAAATTAGTATTTGATAACGGTATCGTGACCAAACGATGGACCATTGAATGAAACGCGGAGTGTTTATGAGAAAAAGGATGATTGGATGTATTATGTATAACAATGTCGGTGTAGCTGGGTTTACGAAATATATTAAAATTTATTTTATTATTTACGACAGATAAGGTGAGATCTAAAAAGTTTAAGGTTGAATTGTTGCCTATCTCTAATGTGAATTTAATCTGCTGGTGGTAGGAGTTTATAAGGTTGTGGAATGCATTCAATTGACGTTCTGTCCCTGTCCATATACAGAATATGTCGTCAACATATCTTTTCCACAGTAAAAAATTTTTTATAAGGGGTGAGGTACCCGTTAAAATTTTGTTCTCTAAATTGTTCATGAATATATCTGCAATCAGAGGGCTAGTGGGCGATCCCATAGGTAGGCCTTCTGTTTGCTGATATATAACACCATTAAATTGGAAATAATTTTGTTTTAAGCAAACATTAAATAACGAAGTAAGATCATTTATGAACTCTTTAGACAAATCAGAACTATTTAACATATTAGAGATTAAACATTTGCTCTCTTCTATGGGAACATTAGGAAATAAGTTAACCACATCAAACGATATTAATTTACAATTTTTAGGGAGGATCAAATTTTTCAATTCTTCCTGATAAAGATCATACCTTCAATCAAAGCACCGGTGCTAATATTCTTCATAAAAATGGTCATGGAAACAGATTGAATAATTTAGAATCACCAGAAATAAAGAAAGCTGTTAAAACCAAAAATAAAATTCTTAATAATCAACTAAATGTGTCCAATAGCCCAATATTAGGTATATTCCCTATTATCTCGTAAAATTTCCCATCCCATAATCACCTGTTCAGTTATTCCTTGGTATTCCATTATGTGCACTTCTGTCCCTTTCGCTCGGTTATTTCTATTTCATGCTATTTCATGCTATTTCATGCTATCTCATTTTTTCTTTGTTCTATGTTATGTTCTGTCTTTATCTATTTTGTATATATAAACACACACTATGTATTTTTGATCAGTTTAATTTTTGTACCCTGAAGATGCTTATGTTAAGCGAAACCGGTCGGTCGTAATAAAATTAAATAAAATTCTCGTGGTTATAAACAAAGTTATTGTTTTATTTTCATTAAATATGTCTAACCACAAAGTGACTGCTTTCTATCAAAAAATAAATAAAAGGTTCTTAAGTAGGCTCTTGTGTTATCACTTTTTTTAAAATATTCTATCCAAACAAACCTTCTTCTTTTGAATATGTAATCTGTGGCTAACCAGAGTGGTTTTATCTATGCGCTAGCCTATATAAAACACGGCGGATTCAATGTTTTTCATACTTATTTTAAAACGTTATAGAAATAGTTTTACATATTGGATTTCTACTACTACTCTCTAAACCTTCCCGCCACTAATAAGAATAGACTGCTATTTTCAGGAAAACCGGTGGAGTATTTTCGAGAACATCGAGGACAAACAAACAAACTTACGTTGGTTTATGTATATAGAGATTAGGGTGCTTCGTGAACACCTCACTAGGAGATCCCGTACTGATATATTTGTATTGTATTATATGTTATTTTTAGCGAAACCAACTATTAATTTTCGAGAAAATCGTGGACAGAGAGACAATCATTCATTTTTATATACAGAGACTACAAAAATAATTCAATGTTCCCACTCACAGCTCGAAAAGCGCTGGTATCCAATATATTTTTATTTTTTTTATTTGCAACCCATATTTTTTTCATTACGTTAATAAAATTTTACAAATCTGATAAGGCAATTTGTAATGTTTTTCTTAGTCCTCCTCACTAGGGGTTCCTGTGCTGAGGCGGACTAGGTTTTATTTAAAAACTGATTGTTAAGCTCCTGCGAAGTTCTTTTCAAGATGCTGGATAACTCCTATCCTTTGATTTCTTTGAGCCAGGTATTGATTTGATTTTTGAAATCATTTGCCTTTTTTATTGATGGAAATTTATTACATAGCACAGAAGATCTGAAATGAAATCGGTAATAGATCAGTTTGTTTAACAAACGCTCTTATGAATAGGTAACTTTGGATCGAACGCCATTGGATAGTACACGTGTCCAAAGCCACCGAATGTATAGGACCATTTGATATTCCTCTTCTCTATACAAGTATTAACTCATCTGTGTATAGACTTTGTGATTGAATAAGAGAATAACCTACGTTTACCAAATATTTACAGGAGCTGAAAGGGATTGTTTAATATTTCAATTCGGGGTTCAATATGCATTAATCTAATATGTTTTAATGAGAATTCCCACTGTGTTAATAATTAGAGTCCTTGTTTTATTGTTTAATTTATCTGAAAGTCTTTCCGATTTTATTGTAACATGCAAACCTTATATCATATTTGTTCATTTAACGGCTACCAGCTCAAATATACAGCATAATTTTTGTTTAAAATTATGAATTATTATTATTACCTGGACTCTCCAGACCTCGGCAACTTTATAAACATACCGTCAAGCCCAAACCGGCAAACCGATTTTTTTCATTTGTCCGCATGCAGGACCGATCTTAGGATAAATTCTGCAATTCCCCTTATTTGTGCGCAATATAACGCACAATTTCACAATATCGACATTCTTCACGACCACAAATTGATGCACGAGTATAAAATGTATCGAGAGCATTTTCTGACCCGATCCTATCTTCCTCTTCTTCTCCACCCGTCCCTCTTATTTTTTTCTTTATCTTGTTAGATCTGTATTTAACCACTGTTAGCATAAGAAACGTTATTGGTTTATCTTTTGTTAAACTTTCTTTGTGTATATATTTGTATTAAAAGCTGTTTGTTTCTTACAAATAAATAATCAATAATACCTTACTGAAAAGGATGTACCTTTGTATACTTTATGAAATATATAACCGCGCAATAGAGTCTTAAAAGTGATCTTAATATTAGGTTTAGATCTCTCTACGACACTCCGAACGGACAGACATTTGACCTTAGGCGTGATAGTAACAAATATTTGTATTTAAATCTCTCTTCAATATTGTGCATTGCTCTATGTCCAAAGGTAAACTGTGTGTGTAATGTTTTTCAGGTTAGAGTACCAGCGGGTACAACAAATACTAGCAACGAAAGCGTTATGTTTCACAGCTTTAGGTAGCAAGCGGAATGCGGATGCCAGGCCTTGCGTTATGTATCCCGCTAGAATAATAGATTGAGGAAGCCATGTATAGCCAATGAGAAACAATTTATTGATATAGATCGATTGTGACATAAAGCGGGTAAACAAAATTTTCTAATAAAATAATTTTGTAATATGTAATACTAGCTGAAGTGCCCGGCGATGCTCAGGGTTATAATACTTTGGAGTAAAGTTTTATAATCCCTAACCATAACCCTACTTCTACTCCTACCCCTACTTAGTAACTTTCCTCTTATGTTAAACGTCAAGTGTGCAAAATCATCAATAAGTACCAAAATTTGACTCTAAGGGTGGGAAAGGGTGATGGGGGTGGTTTTTCTAAATCTCATATAGACAGTGACCTTCCTCTTGTTTTGTAGGTCAAGTGTGCAAAATTTCATCAAACTAGGAATAAAGTTGTAGATTTGTATACAAAACAAACACACACTGCAGAATATACAATATAATGTAATATACTAAAATTTCTTTTAATGACTCGTTTTCCTTAGGGTAGGCACAGCTTTTCAACCTTTATAGACTGTACGCCACTGCTTGATAGTGTTAAAGGGTGGGCCCAGTCCCAATACATTTTCGCACATTCTCATTGGAAAATAAAGGCTATTTGGATTCAAATCGATTACGGTTCGAATAATAAATGATAAGATTTCTCCTACTTAGGGAGATTTATAGAATACAACTATCAATTTCCCTATGCAATCTATCTAGCGGGAAAATGTTTGAGAGGCTATTTATCTGCGGTCAAAAATAATGGTAGGACTTATACATATAAAGTATTACAGCTTTAGGGTGAGTTATTACTCTACACGCAAATAATATGATGTAAGTAATCTATATATAAAAATCAATGTAAGTTTGTCTGTTTGTTTGTCATCGATGTTCTCGAAAATCACTGGATCAGTTTCGCTGAAAATAGCACAGTTTGTTTTTATTAGTGCCGGGTAGGTTTAGAAAGGGTAGGTTAGTTTATAACGTTTTAAAATTAGTATAAAAAACGTTGAACCGGCCATATTTTATTTAGGTTAGCCCATAGATATATCACTCCTATTAGCCACAGATTGCATATTCAAAATAAAAAGGTTTTTTTGAGTAGAATATTTTCAAAATGGAAAACACGAGTAGGTACCTACTTAAGAACTTTATGATTTGGATATATTTTGAAAAAATAATCGATTGAAATGAAATAAAATATTCAAATGAATGTTTCTTTATTTGAGGATGGTTACTTTCGCAGTCAAATCAATTATTGTACCAGAGCAAGGCCGGGTACACATCAGCTAGTATATATATATATAAAAAAAATTATTAAATTGTGAGGAATATTTACGGTTTCAAAAGGCGTCTTATTGGCACGCTATCTAGGCGCCATTTTTGGAAAAAATGTCAGTCAAATCTAACCTGAGGATACTTCGACTGCACCGCATCTGAAAGAAAATTACCTTATCTATTTATTGGTTTTATTGCTAACTCATCTTGGGTTCACTTAAATATTATTTGATTTTAATTTAACGCAGTGTTTCTCAAAATTGGGGGTTAATGTTATGGAGGGCAATGAGCAAATCGTTAATTAGTATGATTTATAAAAAAATTCTTTTTAAAAAATTGCATTTATCGATTATCTATGTTTTAACATTGCAACCCTTGCTTTCTGAGAGAAAACAATATTTAATTATTTATTTGTAAGAAACAGTGTGTAATCAGTTTTTTATAAAGATTTATATTAAAGAAAGTTTAACGAAGGGTAAGCCAACAAAGTTTATTATGCTACCAGTGGTTAAGTAAAGATGTCTAATTAGAAAAACAAAATAAAAAGGTAGGGGGAGAGGAAGAGGAAGATAGGATCGGGACAGGATATGTTCTCGATACATTTTATACTCGTGCATCAATTTATGGTCGTACGTATTACTTCGGCTCAATATTTTGAGAGGATATTTATTGTGAAGAATGTCGATATTGTGAAATTGTGCGTTAAAATAAAATCGTATATTTGGGGGCGTGTATTATTCGTAATTAATGAAACGCGTGATGAACTTCCCCTTGCAAACGTACAACAGTCGCTTTAAGGGTAAACGAAAATTGGTAAGCGCCCACAGATGGCACTTACTTAAATATTTCATAAGAAATATAAAATGATTTTAAATATTGAGATAAATTGTTTGTTGGCGGGGAATATGAAATGGAATAAATTGTTAATGTAAATTTAAAGCCCAATTCCTTCAAGAAACTTACTTAAACAAAATACTGTATATGTTAGCGCCATCTTTGAGCGCGTATTACGTTTCGTTTACCCTTAACGACATTTTCAAATGAGAAATTGTTGGTACAAATTTTTTTTTCTTTGTGCTGGAGCATGGACATTTTTGAAGCGTTGAAGTTGGGCATGACACAAATAAAGCTCAAAAAGAACTGTTATTTTCTGGACACCGTGTATTTTAACCATCTTGCTGTCGCCATTTAGAGCAACGTAAACGATTGCAGCGCCCTCTTTTTTAGTCTAAACTCATTTGTCGCACCGTAGATATTTGTTTCCAAGTCCACGAAACAAAATTTGGAGCATTTGTTGAAATTTCACGGTGCCGTGCCAAATATCAACATTTGTTAAAAGTGTACTTTCGTGAGAGCTTCACTTTATGTCCGGAACAACTTTTGAAAGTTACGCCCAAGAGCGGTGGTCGGGAATTTTAATTGAAAATTTCATATTTGAAAATTGTAGCGGAACCGCAAACCCGTTCTTGTTTCGGACAAAAGTAAAAGAGTTCGTTCACAAAAAGACAGATAAGATTTTTAACGGAAATTGAACTCAGACCAACGGGAAAATTTGACGAGTTTTCAAAGTTTTTAATGTTGTGATATTTCGTGAGGTAAAAATGTTGTTTTCCCTGATTAAATAGTGAAAAAACAAAGTTTTCTATTGACGTTTGTTTTCAAATGAAATAAAAATGATGGCTAATTGTTTACCCGTTGTTGTGAGGCTAAGGGGAGCGGGAAAAGGAAGGAAGAAATAAGTAGAAGAGGAAGGTTGAAAAGTACCTGGCTATTCAGATCTATTCAAAGGCGATACTGGGAGTATATTTGACTTGTAATTTTATATTAAAAAAAAATTTATGTGAGTACCCCAAAAGAGTCCCAACCATTTCTAGCCAGTGAGGCTATGGCAACCCCAATTGAAGTATGTTGTTAGGCTGAAGATATAGGGGGGAGAACGGTGGATAAGTAGTACCCGGCTCTTCAGATCTGGTCAGCAAACCCGGCTAAAGCCATTTCAAGCAAAGTTTCGATTCTGAATGGTGGTCTTTCACCAGGGCGATACTGAAAGTATATTCCACTCTTAAAATTCAAACATTACAAACATATGATACATTTAAAATATATGAGAAATTACATGTACCTACTTTATATTTGTAATTCAAAAATATGATAGTTACAAAACTAATTAATTAATTTAGTAAATGTAATTAACAAAACATATTTAATTAAAGGGTATTCGTGGTCGTGTATACCCAATCAGAAAAGAGGAGTTCTTGTGTCTGACAAGGGAGCCACGATTCCTAATTTGGAAGTTACATAACATTTCTTTTGCTTCTATTTATAAATTTACGTATGTAAGTTTTTTTTTAAGTTTAATTTTATTTATTTGTTATGATTGGTCATTCATGCAGCGCATTTCAATGGGGAGGTTATTCAAATTTTTAATAGCTTGATAAATACAACAGTTTTGCATGTTGCAATTGTTTTAAAATTAGGTGTCATAGATTGATTTCCATTTTTCATAAGTTTGTAATGTTCCTGATTTTCTTTGAGATTGTTCGCTGTACACATTTTTCAATTATTAAAGCATTTTAAGGAGATCGCGACAATGAGGAGAGTATGTATCAATTTATTTATATAAAGTTAAAGAAAATGTAAACAACAGCAGCTAGCATTTGCATTTAGCTTAGATAAATCGCAGTTGAGTTGGGGAACAGTAGAAAAAACAGATAGAAACAGATTTGGAACGATTTGATAACAGATTGGATGCAGTGGAAATGCGGCAAAAAACTGTAATGAGGGAAAGAGTAATGCAGCATTAAATAAAGCTAATTTTGGGAAAACATCGGATGGGATCAACATGAATATTCCGATGTCGTAAAATTTGATTGCGAAGATAAACAATGGCGGCTTTCTTTAACGTGTGTTTTTGTAAAATAAAACAATATATTACGTCGTAATTTAACCACACTTTAAACAGCGCGCCAATCAAATTCTTTGCTAAAAAAATCGACTAGTCCGTATAGGTAATACTGCCCGAGAGCGAATCCGAAATGAATTCCATATGTGCGTTATGAATTCAGCGTCTATGGGACTTTCTGTCATAAGAAATAGTTCATACATTGTCATTCTCGTGACGCTTCGTCGGGAATCCGTGCCGAGCGTGCAATCCTTCGGAATCTATAAGGCGATCGTGTGCACCGCTATATATTTTTTTACACTAACTTCACACAGAAGGCCCTGAGGGAAATAATTTCCCTAAAGGCCTATATCATCTTTTGGATGCTGTGTGGTGATCTTTTAGAGATAGGAAGGAATGAACCTGATTCTTGAAGAGACCAATGTTGTAAGTCAAATCGTTCCACAGCTGAGATGTTTAACTCAAGAACGAGTTGTAGAAACAACCCGTTCTCATGTGACAAATCTCAACCGTGTACAAGTATTGACTATGCACCGGTGCCGAAGGAATCAATGGCCCTATTTCCTCAGAGCATCTTCCATTGAAATTCCCGTAGAACGAGGACACCATTCCTACTGAGAAGTATTTAATGTTTATTTAATTAATTTGTGCTGTTTCACAATTAATTCATTTAAAAATAATATAGAGTATATTTGCGCACGTTCCTGAGTGGAAGATACTCTCAGTATCGCCCTGGTGAAAGACCACCATTCAGAATTCAAACGTTGCTTGAAATGGCTTTTAGCCGTGCTTGGTGACCAAATCTGAATAGCCAAGTATTTCCCCACCTTCCTCTTCCCCTTCTCCTTCCCCTCCCCAATAACTTCAGCCTTACAACATTCCCCAATTGGGGATGCCATAGTCTCACTGGCTCCAGACGGTTGGGAGCAGTTGGGACTCGTGTGCGGTATCCATATAAAAAAAAACATACCAAATCTCAGTTCTATCCTACAATTGGTTATTTCAGATATGGTGGTTGCCGATTTTTAAAACACAGTTTTGTGAAAACTGCGTTAAAAATGTTTGTACAATTAAAAGAAAATATTGATTACTTACCAGTTGATCAGTCAACCCAGAGCCGTGGAAGTCTTGTACGGAATTAACAATAGATAAAAGGTAATTTTTTGCGCTCCTCAATATATAGCTGGCGGGACTACACTAAAACCCTTTACATCATCCCTTAACCCTTTGATGAAAGGCCCATCTAATAAAGCTCTAATTCAGTATAGTTCTCAGACATTTCAGGTCGCAAGGTCGCAGGCCGTTAGGTATGCGCCGTTAACCCTCGCCGATATAAAGGAAACATTTACCCCTACGACGTAGCATCAAGATGATATTAAAATTCTATTTAAAAGCCTTCACAGACCAGACGTTTGGAATAATTTACTAATATAGAGTTAAAGAGCCATCGCGGTTATTGTGGGCATTGTTTAATGTAATCATTGCGCTTAATGGAATCAATGAGTGGAAAGTTTATTAATATTTACTTATTATTTTATTTTTTTACCCACCTATTATTACTATTTATATAATTTTATTTACTTATCATTATTTATCGTTTCACTAAAATTGTAAAGCCGCTCACAGGACTGCCCTAGTGAGATGAGTGGCTAATGTTATGTAAAGCCGCTCACAGGACTGCCCTAGTGAGATGAGTAAATAATGTTTTTGTTTTGTTTTTGAATTTAAGAATAATAGGTAAGTTTATTTAATTAAGAATGTGCCCTTTGTTAATTTGTAAGAGAAGATTTACTGACCAGCTCTGAATAGCCAGGTACTTCCAAACTTTCTTTTGTCCCATCTCCTTTTCTTCCACACTCCCACCAGTCTCACAAACCCCAACAGATTCCGTATTTTTTTAATCATACTCGTATATGTTTTGGAACAGAATTTACGTGATTTTCGACTACCAAACTAGGCACATGTCCGTATTTCCATATACTACCGTCAAAAATTGTTGTTAACCTGCATCTGCATGTTTTGTGAAAATAAAATAAAGTAATATAAATAGTGTTATATTTGAATGAGACTGGAGGTGGGGTTGTGGGAAGGAGATGGAGAGGAGGAAGGTTGGGAAAGGGCGGTTACGGGAGACAATTCCTTCGTTTAGACTTACCCTGGCGGTGGTGTCTTGGCAGGGAGCTCGGCTCTGGACACTCGACTAGCTCAGTTTCGGCAGGCCAAGAATCTCCTCTGCAGGGTCGTAGGCCGACAGGCAGTCTTATAATTGGGGTCGGGGGACTCTATTACTACGCTAAAAGATGCTATTATATGCTTTCAGACTCAGGGTTTATTTCAGTAGAAGGTACATACATGGTAAGTTACGCTACAATAATCAACAGCTAACCTAACCTCAAATGGAAGTTACGGGTGATTACTCTCTCTGATATTCTCTGAACGGGCATGTTTAACACGGGTGGTAAAAGAATTACAACACAAAGGGGAATATAAATTAGGCTTACGATTACTTCGTGGCGGCAGACGGATGGAGGGAAGTATCCGGAACAGACATCGTTGTCACAGAATTTAAAAGTAGTAAAGGCGAGACGTTTTTTGCTTTGTTTTGGTGCTCGGTAGAAAGGATAAGGTCGATTAACACGCTGGGTATTGATTCGCCATGCTTGTGCTGGCATCGCAATTTGCAGCCGCAGCCAAAAATGGCCAGGTGGCGAGCTCTACATGATTCGGAAGCCGGGTAGGCGTCGTTTTTACCGTTATTATTCACGAGTAGCTAGAATCCTCGTAGGATCCTTCTGTCTTACATAACAATAGAAATAAAATCATATTTAAACAATGTAGAGTTATATATTGAAAGAAAAAATTAAAGCAGATATTTAAAAAAAAAAGATATAGTAAAATAAAATAAAATTAGATGAAATTATATATGAGTATTTACATTTTTTTTAAATAATTGTATGTATATATACTGAGAGTAATTAACCTATTTTATGAAAAGAGTATACTTTTAAAAAAATCCTTCCCTTTCCAAAAAAACAATTCTGTTGGCATACAGATTAACAGTTTTCAATTTCCTAGAATCAGTACAATATATTTGATAATTGTGTGTTATAACCATTTTTCTTTATTTCATTTTCCAGAATTTGAGAAACGCCGTCTGTATAATTTGGTTGTTTTATAAATACTGAATTCAATCACCGTTTATTAGACTCAGATGATCGACTCACTATTTTGATTACAATAACCGTCTCCAACTGTTAATCAATTTAATAGCATTCGTAAGCCTACTGTTAAAAACTGTTTTCTACTATATAATCGAAATTACAAGCACGTATTACGTTTAGTATCACCCAAACTATAAATTAGATGGATAAGTACTTCGGAAAGAGAAATAATCGTTAATGGAATTTACTAGTACCGGAACCTTAGATATTCGAGTGTGTTCTCTACGCCATTAGTATTCTATTGCAAACTATTTTTTGTACTTATTCTGACTATTGTTGTTTTCATCTTATTTTTTATTGGGTTTCCAATTAGCAATCATTTTCTCTAATAAATTTGAAATATATTTCCACCCACTGAATGGATAATCCTTAGAGGTGTAATCTAATACGATTTGACAGAAAAAGATTACCAGGCCTCAGACCTTAGTTATAGTGAAAATGATTTCAAATATCGATACTCTTTCTTATATGGACTCAGATAATCTTATTTATTGGACTAGGAGTCGATATGTCTTAGGAATGTATACAAAAAATTTATGATAGTAGATAAAAAAAATATGTGTTCTAATTTAGAAGTAGTAAAAAAAAGTTATTTTTTAAAAACAATTATTTATTTTCATTCAATTATGGAAAAACTTATCGAAGATTATAAACCTCATTGTAATATATTTTTATCCATTGAGGATAATATTAACAATTCTCTAAATGAAACATGAAATCGAAAAGACACAGAAAAGATAACGATAGCAGCTGGGACTCAAACCCAGGATCTGATGGTCTATGGACCTTGCGCTCTAATCCACTGAGCTACGGCTACCCCAATCCATCCCGTCATGTTTACCGGTATCGTACTTCAATTTCTAAGATATGTCAACCGTTACCGTTTTCGTTTATTGTCAGTGAGATGGAATCTTATTTCAGCCAGGATATCAGGTATTAATAATACACCGTGCAAGCGTTTATGAGCCATAAGCAGTAATGTCATATCCCTCCTGGAACTTGGTTTGCAAATACCCAGCATTCCCGAGAGAAATGCTGTTGAAAACGGCCATGGTTAAAAACCGAACTCTCTCATGTAGAGAAATCGGAAGAATTTCTTTTGAATTTTCTCGACTATAAGTATATAGATGGTGTCCTCTGGCCCTCATACCTGAGATCCACTCTAGAAAATGCTGCAATCTCAGCTAAAGTAAAGTAGCCTTATAACTAACTGCAAGGTTTTTGAACTTCTTTGAACTGTGTATGACAAAACCCAACATTTTTGTTGCTTATTTTCAGATTTTTTCAATGTAAGCATATAATTTTAAGCGAGCGTTAAACGCAATTCCCAATTTTCGTTAATTTTGTAATTAAAATATACGATCTCGTATGACCTCGTACATTTTTGGATGTTAAAATCGAGTTTATTAGCAATACTCCAGTCAATAAATTCGTTAATATCTTCCACAAGTTGCCTACAGTCTTCTAATGACCCTTTTCTCGTGGATAGTTTAATTTCGTCAGCAAAAAATAAGAAACGAATGAATTCGATATTTTTTGCTAATGCTATTTATGAAATTTAAAATACTAAGGGTCCTAAATTGAATCCCTGTGGTACACCAGAGTTTGAGGGATATGTGTCGAAGTTGTACGATATAAATTATTCTCTTCCGTTAAGATATTTCCTAAAGAGTTTTAGTAAATTTACAGAAAACCTTTTTTTTTAAGCCTACTTAGGAGAACTAAGTGATCAACCTTATCGAAAGCCTTCGCCCAGTCGTGATATGATTTGTCATGTGCTTCAGCGATCTTTCATTTTGTAAATAAAATATTCGGTTGGATACATCAAATTAGTAAAGATCACCCGTCTGGAGGTTATCTATTCAGTGTATTCTACGAATAACTAAAATCAATTAAACAATTACATTCCGAATATATCGTTACATGGTCTAAATAATATCTTAATACGTAGTTTCTTGTTTGTCATCACTAAATTCAATTTTCTGTTTGGTGCGCTTGGGATGTGCGGCTTTATTTATTGCAAACGAGCATGCTATCAACGCTAAATCGCTACTGGGTGGTGTCGGGGAGTTATGTACCCGCTTTGCTTGCTATCACTACTACCAATGAGAGTTAAACCAAAACCATCTCCACCCAGGCCAGGACACTGAATCTAGTCGGCCTCGTAATATTATACAAGATTCTATGTGTGGAATTATGTTATAAGCCATTCTATATTATATAACTACTCAGTGGTTTCGGGGAGTTATGTGCCCGCTTGCTTGCTTTCACTACCACAAATGAGAATTATACCAAAACCACCTCAATCGAGGCCAGCACACTGAATCAAGTGGGCCTTTTATTTATATATTGAGATGCTATATATAGAAAGACGTTGTAAGCCATTCTACCTAATATAACTACTAAGTGATGTCGGGGAGTTATGTATCCGATTTGCTTGCTTTCACTACTACACATGACAATTAAACCAAAACCATCTCAATCGAGGCCAGGACACTGAATCAAGTAGGCCTTTTATTTATATATTAAGATGCTGTATGTCGAAAGACGTTATAAGCTATTCTACGTATTATAACTAATAGGTGGTGTAGGGGAGTTACCTACCCGCTTTGCTTGCATCACCACTATCAAAACCCAAACCACCTCAACCCAGGCCAGGATACTGAATCAAGTTGGCCTCTTATTTATACAAGATTCTATATGTACAATTATGTTATAAGCCATTCTACCTTATGTAACTACTATGTGTTATCGGGGAATTATGTGCCCACTTTGTTTGTGATCGCTACTATAGTCTAAAAATGAATGTACAAATCAGGTATATCTATACAGTAAACTTACATTTAAAACGCGCATAGAATCAATCACTGATAGGTTATATAAAATGCTTGGATTTGTTCTATGATTTGGTAAATCATTTAAAACCCCGGTATGCTAATGCTCTACTGTTCGCCATTAGAAATACACTGGAATTTGCATCACCTGTCTGAAATCCCAAATACATACATGTCAATAGTATAGAACGAATACAAAATAAATTCACTCAGTTTCTCCGGTTCTAATACAATAATAATTATCACCGTGCACTCAAATCTCTGAAACTACGGTAGTCGACACTGTATTTCTGTATAAAATCTTAAACAATGAAATAGACTGCCCTGAACTCCTATCTCAAATTAACCTTAACATACCATCGAAACGTACTCGCCACACCAAACTATATTACACATTAAACAACAAAAATTTTCCGTCTTCTCCAAACATTTATTAATCTTTGTCTTAACCTAAATCTCTTTTATCCCATTCCTATTATCGTCATTTAAGAAAAATATTACTCGTAACATCAATGCGCAATCACAACTCTCCGGTACGTAACGCTATTCAGACACATAGGTACACATACACGCTCAAACACACACATACACACACTGTTTATTTCTAAAATATATATTTTTTAATATGTAATGAACCTTTACATACAGAAATAAATGGTCCTAGATTTAGTTTATTGGAATAACTTGAGATAAACAAAAGAACCAATGATCCTAATATAATAAATTAAATCAGATAAATGTTTTCATTAAAAATTCTATATTACATTTTCAATATATTATATAGCAGGCCGACTTGATTCAGTGTCCTGGGCTGAGTTGAGGTGATTTTGGTTAAACCCTTCCCTTTGCATATGAAGCAAACTCTCCGCCCTACGTAGCATAATCCCTTTTGATTGACGCGTCCTCTGGCCCACGTAATGAGTTTTGCGGTAGAATTAACGATAGGGGTCACTAAAAAGGCGTAACGCTGATAGATCCGTTGTAACCATCCACCTACAAACTCTCAATCTTTCTGATAAATACGTCCTACGTGGCCGGGCGGTCCATTCATTTTCCGGCATTGACAATCTTTTTAAATTAAATAATATGTTCAATTTATTTTTATAACTTATTGAAGTTTGTAAACCTCATTGTAATATTTTAATCATTGAAGAAGATAATATTAACACATCCCAAATGAACCACGAAACCGAAAAAACAACAGAAATTAAAAAGATTTCAGTCGCATCTGAGACTCAAACCCAGGACCTCTACCTATCCGGGGTAACCGCTTAACCAACATAGCTAATGAGACCAGTTCAATTTACGCCATTTACACCGATATCATACTTCATGTTCAAGATTTGTTAATATTATCCTCCATTTTTATAAATCCCATATTATTGGCTGCTATCCTTATGATGATTGCAAAGTTTCATCCAGAACTCAATTGTAATCTGGATAGCGTCTCGGATATACCTACTCGATTTTTATTTTTTACCCCGGATAGGTAGAGGTCCTGGGTTCGAGTCCCAGATGCGACTGAAATCTTTTTAAATACTGTTGTTTTTTCGGTTTCGTGGTTCATTTGGGATGTGTTAATATTATCTTCTTCAATGATTAAATAATATGTAGTTATATCGCTAAAATGTTACAAAAAATTTAAATAATATGGGTAACAAATAATTAATCTAATTTCATCTCTCGAAACATTATGCCCACAATGACGCTGCGATCGGGGACAAATTACGCTAAGGAAGTTTTAATCAATAAATTTTTTATTTCATTTTTGTAAAAATTTATGTTGATTAAATCGTAAGGATTATGATTCTTAATATTAATTCTAGTATATTGAACAACATAGTAAATTTATATTTATTGCAAAATTTTTGTGTACAGTGCCAGGGAACATTTCTCCCTCTTCCTGTGTCGACTGTGGTTAGAGGTGCATAAATGTGGAGATAATCTTCTCTACCCAGTGAGCGGGCTGCCTGTTGCTACTGTAGAACTTTAATTTATTTTTATTTCAAAGAATTGTAAACTGTGTTTTATGTGCTGCTGGTACTTGCTGATAGCAATCTTATATTTAAACCCGCTCACTAAGGTAATGGAGGGTATTAGATGGAATTTGGGCGGAGACGGAGAGGGTCGGTGCCGGCCGTGATCCAGGTAAATTTATCGTATAGTCCTTTACAAGATATTTTTCCAGTGAACCACTCCGTTCCTCCTGAAAAACCTCTAATTACCCCTTCCCCTTTGGTCGCCTCCCACTCCAACACCTAAATATTCATGTATGTCTAAATATAATATAGTCCTGACGGAGGAAGGGCACTTCCGAAACCGGTCGATCATTATATTAAAGTAGCTGATGTATGGTATGTATAATAAAGTTATGAAGTTGTGATTTCTTGCTTGTCGTTTGAATTCCATAATTGATTTGACAGCGAAAGTAATGCCGTGTGACGACTATTACCATCTCTGAACAAATAAACAAGGAAACATTCATTTGAAAATTTTATTTCTTTCCACACATTTATTTTTTCATAAAGTTCTTCATTTTGAAAATATTCTACTCAAACAAACCTTTTTATTTTGAATCTGTAATCTATGGGCTAACTTTAATACAACATGGCGGGTTCAATATTTTTTACACTAATTTTTAAACGTTATAGCAACAGTTTTACATATTGGATTTCATTATAACTTCTCTATAAACCTTTCCGCCACTGCAAAGAACAAACTATGCTTTTTTTCAGCAAAACCGGTAAATAATTTTCGAGAAAATTGAGGACACACAGACAAACATTCATTTTTGTATATAGAGATTGAAGTGATTAAAAACAAAATGTGTTTATATTATAATTGATTTTTTTGATCAGTTTTCAAAAATCGGTTTACCAGTTAAACAAATAACTTATATGTATTTTCAAAATAGTAATATTTTTAATGTGTCAGGATATTTTTTTAATGACGTTTTTGGGAAGGCATTTGATAATGTAGCATATCACTGCATTTTCTTGATTATAATTTTTTGGTAAACTGTACATAAACTGCGCTAATGAAAGCATACCGCAATTTGCATACTCCCGCAGCCCTCAATGTGCCTCTCAGTTCTACGTGTACGTTCTACATTCCTCGACCACAACCACGGTATGTAGACTAAATTCATATTCACTGTTTGAATGACTGCAATGGCCGCTGTACACTAGCCATAGACTAAAGAATACAACTAGAAGTGCTTTCCACGTAGATTTAAATCTAAGCCCGTATTCCTTTGATTTATTCATAAAAAGTTGTTTTTATTTTAAAAGAAACGCTTTCCAAAAAATAGTGTTAAAACTCTGGTAACGCCGGGCAGTAAAGCCAGCTACTTAACATTCAGTGACTCCAGATGTGTTCGAATGATTGCAGTGACAGCTGTAGACTAAAGCCCAGTGGATGCAGTCAAGCGACAACTGTGAATGCACTGGTCGTCCCCATAGACAAAAAGTGCATTATGCAATTTGCGCATGTGTTTGTGCATTGACCCAGATATTAAATAGAACAGATCAAACTCTATTGATCAAATTTCAATGATTTGTTATATTTTTTGTTTAGAAAATGTGTGTTTTCAATAGACATTCATATAACATATTCATTGAATCTTACCACTGAAGAGATTAACAGAGAAGTGTGCTGTGGGCGTGTCCGTGTGCCCGCAGTAAGCTTAATCAAATATACTCCTGGGAGATCCCATGCACCTTTTTTATGCTCCGAAAGCGAGAACTTCTGTTTACCAGAACACGCCAATCAGCAGTGACTCAACTGATCAATAATGCTGCATTTAACGTTGACATTTTCAATATTGTATACCCATGTCACAAAACTGCCCCTCATGGCTTTTTTTTACTTTTCCTATCAACCTTTCACTTCTTGCATATATTTTTACGTAAAGTTTTTCTGCGCGTATTTTTTTACCAGTTCTCATTTATTCTAGTGTATTAATCTCTGTAATATATTACTGTACAACTGCTTAATGGAAGCTATGAAAAATAAATAAATAAATCTGTACTTACCTTTGATGAAATGACCGAAATTCTTTCTTAAACAAAAAATCAATCTCATTAACCTGTCTGAGGCCTGGGAGTAGTAATTACTAGTACGTAAATCAAAATAGACCCCAGCCTTAGAGGGATACTCTGTAAAGTCTTCGGCCATTGAACAGGAAATCTCTACAAATGTGATCCATTCCTACTGATATGGACGAAAATTTATGCCGCCAGTTTACTGTAGTTTTTTTATATGAAAACCCACAAGAGTCCCAACTGCTCCCAACCATCTGGAACCAGTGAGACTATGGCATCCCGATTGGGGAATATTGTGTGGCTGAAGGTATTGTGGAGTGGAAGGAGAAGGGGAAGAGAAAGGTGGGGAAATACCTGGCTATTCAGATCTGGTCACCAAACACGGCTAAAAGCCATTTCAAGCAACTGAAACATTCAGAATGGTGGTCTTTCACCAGGACGATACTGAGAGTATCTTCCACTCTGGAACGTGCGCAAATATACTATTGTACATATTATTTTTAAATGAATTAATTATGGAACAGCACAAATTAAATAAATAAAATTTACGCACGCCGGGATTTGAACCCGCGACCTTCGGATTCGTAGTCGAGAGCCTTACCCCTCGACCAAGGAGGCCGTCAGTGTATATAAAATCTTTCGACACCAGACAAACAGTCTGTAACGATTCAAGTACTTACCCCAGCCTTGTGTATGACATTTAGCACCGGAAATGATACTACACCATCCCTACGGACAAGATAAGTTTCAGTAGCTTCTTGACAAGATCGCCAGTCTCTGTTGGGTAGCGTTACATTAGGAAGTATTCCACATGGACAGCAACTTATTCAAGGCGGCTATTGGATTTCCAGAAAAATTCCCGGTTTATCCGATCTCTTAGCTCCAATCTATTTTTTTACTTCAATGATAACATGGCGCCCTATTTAATCTGTAGTATTTGTAGATTTAAAATTGCCATTGGATGATATTGTATCAGCCAAATCTGAGTGATCAAATAATTGTTAGCAAATCGTTATGACTTATTTATAATCAATAATAATAAATTCAAACACTAATTCCCTTGGTTAACAAATTTATACATTTTCAATAAACTTTTATGCTTACAGAAGTCTTTTCATTTATAATGTTAAGACTATAAAGAACTACTCTTAAAATTCCCAGGCTAGAAGCCCAGTGAAATTGATTGCCTGCTTAAGAAAAGAAAAACGTATTTGTAAATGTTTGATTATTTTCACGGGAAATATACGGGACGTGTAGGACCCGCACAAGAAAAAGAGTGTAAATATTTAGGCACCGGCACACGGGGACGCACGGCTATTGTGCTTTGAGAATGCCCTTGAGATAGGCGTTTGGTAGTTTCCCAATTGAGATGATGGCGCTCCGAGCTTACTGTCACCAGCCAGTACAGTCGGTCGCTGAGGTGACGGGTGGTGAATTCATCGGTTGCTAGCTTTAAAAGACTGTTCTTGTCTGGTAGCGGCAAGTCGAGGTATCCAAGGGAGGGATGTGGTCGGTCCTGCTCTTAAAATGAAAAGAGAGCACGTAACGCTGTGCGTACGCTATTTATAAGCGCACGGCGCGGCCGAACATTATGTGCTGGTATTGCACGTATTGTGCAATCTCGGCTCAGTATTACACTGGTGGTGAAATACCGGCTCTTGCCTCTGTATTGCACGTGTTGTGCAATAATTTGTATTTGATTGCAAATAAATATCTTTTATCTGTTTAAATTAATCCACTATGTAGACACGTTCGATACAAGAAGTGAGGAAAAATTTGTCAAGTTCAGGCACATTGTCACACCCATAACACACTTCTATGGGTTTATCCATTCAGTGGCAACAACGTTTATTTATTGGAAGAGTTTTGTGGAAAAACGTAGTTAAGAAAAACGTAAGACATACTTTTTATAACGTTTTATGAAATGCCTTGTGAAGTACCAGTCAATAAAATAAAAAAAATAAAACTAACATTTGTTTCTTTTAGACACACTTGGAACTTGTCCAAGAACATTTTCATACTTTTGCTTCACAAAAAGAAATAGGATTTTTATTTACTTGTAACGGGAAATACGGTTCAGAAATCAACGGCTTTGTAATATTACATATTCTTTATCCTAATGATAGATAAAATAACAAATTCACAGCAATACACACATTGGAAAATGATTTTAAAGAGCGCACGTTTGAAAGTGTTTGTGCACACCGGTAGAATTGCGAGTAAGCATCTCATTGGTTCGAACTAGTTTGGAACGATAATACGAGTATTTGGATACTGAATACGTAGCCACGTTTATCTAATGTTCAATTTTTATAGTTTTTTTTTACATTAACTCCACTGATGTTTTTTTCCATCTTAGAGGATCCTGTATGGAGGATTTTTTTAAGGAAAGGAAGGAGAAGAAGTTCTGGGGAGGAAAAACTAATAAGGGGCACGCAGTTGGTAGGTAGACGCATCCCATATGGAAAAACTCCACCTAATGAACCCGGGCTCCCCTGCTAATTCACCGAACGTAGCGAACCACTCGAAGTGACCTTTGGCAGAGGTGTTGGTAATCCAACAAATGGTTCCCGGGGCGGCGGTACCCATAACCCCCTCCCAAATTAAACTTATAATTTGATGTCAAGGTAGTTAAGATACTCTAAAAAATTAGTTTGTAATTTTTAAAATGTTACAAAAAACAAACTACTTTTTATGTAAAATCTTTATAGAATTACTGCAATTTTTTTTTAATATGAGCACAGCTAGTTGCCAAATCAACTGCCATTTCTATAGGATTTGTTCGGAGAATAGTGTGGGAAAATAAATGTTTTGTTGAAGAGCATTCATTTTTTTTTAAGTACTATGGTTAGATACTTTTTAGTCATAGTTAGTTAAAAGAGGTACTAAAAATGAATGGGTTTTTAACATTGCCATTGAATGAGTTAATATTTCAAATAGAGAATAGGGAATACAAAACGTATTCAAAATTGTGTTCATTCAATTCCCAATACAGTATTCTTCAAACCGCGCTTTCATGCATTATGCGAAACTCGTATTCAATTGAAATGTTGGGCTTCTGATCAAAATTAAATTATTCAAGATTTCCAAATGTTAAATTACTCCTAAATAATGCCTCATTTTAGTAAAGAAAATACTAGAAGGTTTCCACGTATTAACTAATCAAAATTAGTTCATTTGATTGGGCCAGTTAGTGTCCCGGTAATATGAATGTTGTCAGGTTTTTCTTAATGTGCGAACGGCTGACTTTTTTATCCATATATATTTATATTAATATATAATGAAGAATGTATGTGGGTTTGTTTTTATACAGATTTACAGTTTTATTCTGAGCTTGATGAAATTTTTCAAATTTGACCTTTAAAACAAGAGGTAGGTCACTGTCTAGACGAGATTTCGATAAACCACTTCCGTCCCCCTTTCCTACCCCTGACGGCAGAACTTTGGTAGATATTTCTTCATTAAATTATGTACATTTGAGGTATAAAATCATAGAAAAATTACTGAGTAGGGGTGGGGGAACCAAATACATTCTCAAAATGAATAAACCATCCCTCTCCCCTTAATACGGCCTCCATGGTCGAGAGGTAAAGCTCTCGACTACGAATCCGAAGGTTGCGGGTTCAAATCCCGGCGTGCGCAAGTAAATTTTATTTAATTAATTTGTGCTGTTTCACTTTAATTGATTGATTTAAAAATAATATAAACTATATTTGCCCACGTTCCAGAGTACTCTCAATATCGCACTGGTAAAAGACCACCATTCAGAATTGAAGCGTTGCTTGAAATGGCTTTTAGCCGTGTTTGGTGACCAGATCTGAATACCCAGATCTTTCCCACCTTCTCCCCCCTTCTCCTTCTCCTCCACAATACCTTCAGCCTCACAACATTCCCCAATTGGGGATGCCATAGTCTCACTGGCTCCAGACGGTTGGAACCATTTGGGACTCTTGTGACTCTTTATTCATATAAAAAATAAAAAATAAAAATTAAACATGGTAATAATATAAAGCAATATTAGCTATTCAAATCAATACCAATAAAATACTATAACAAAAACACATGAACACCTCAGCACGTATTCTCCAAGTGAGGTGTTCACGATACACTTTCACGTACAAACAATTTACAATACATCATTCCTACACTACACAATCTACAATATAAAATATTATTTTCCTATAATAATTAATTTTAACTGTAAAACAAACAATTAGAGATGTCATAATCCAAAAAAAAAAAAACAAAAAAAGAGTAAAGCTCAGTACTTCAAGCATTCAAGCGAGACAGACGGCACTGTATAATATTCCAGCGTCTACAAATAGTTATTTCGAAAATTTTCCCATTCAAAGATTGCACAGACTTGGTAATGAGGATAGTTCAATTGATGTTTACCGTTACAATACTGTCCAGGTTAAAAAAAAAACAGTTTATTTGAATATTTTTATTAGATTTATTAAGTTTTTTCGTGTGCACCTATTTTATCGTTGTGTTTTTTTTTTATGTTTTGTAATACACCCAATCTTATGTAATAAAGGTTTGCTGTATTGTTAACACGCTTTACAACTGTTCATGTTTTACAACGTCATAGTAATTATAAACCTATTTCCCACCCATTGCGCTGTAACTACCTACTTGGATAGTACCTACCTACTTACTTCTTTTATACTTATGTTATCATATTACGTAGTAAACACTTGTTATATTTTTTAGTATAACCTGCAGTTATAACGTTATCACAGGTAAAACATGTTATTCATTACGCTGTAACTACTTACTTGTATTGTTTTTTTTTATTTATTTATTTAATGTAAATCAAATTTAATAATGTTATTATAATGTTCTGCAAGTATTTTGCAGTCAAAGGCAGTTTGAAAATAGCCAGGTATTCCCCACCTTCCTCTTCCCCTTCTCCTTCCCCTCCCCAATACCTTCAGCCTCACAACATTCCCCAATTGGGAATGCCATAGTCTCACTGGCTCCATACGGTTGGGAGCAGTTGGGACTCTTGTGAGGTATTCATATAAAAAAAAATATATTAAAAAAAAAACAATTTACTAAAGTTGCTTTTTGTACTTGCTGAACGAAATATCATATATTTAATATGTTACTATTACTATTCTTTATACTTGATAAATACACTTTTTTCTAGATGTATCGTATTGCCATACTGTGTCAATACTAGCTTATTTTCATTCTTTTTTGTATAATGTCACTTAATATGACTTAAACTTGTCAATTTGACTGCCCTAAAACGCGATTTGTTCCCAGTTGGGCAGTCAAAGCTTTCATAGATTTTATGGTTTAATAATCTTTGTTTCAAAAATAAATACATAGAAATGAACGTGAAAAACAAACGCTGTTGATAAAAAATCATAAAATTAAAATAACATCTTTAAAGCCTACAGAAATGTATAGCAGCCCCTATTGAGTCGTTTGCCTTTTATCTTGGGAATTATTACGAGGCTACCTTTGGTTTAGCTCCAGCCCTTTTATACATGGAAGGTGGGTTAATATTGACATGGTACTAACAAGGGATTCGGGTTGAAATACATATTACATATTGCAGAGGGTGGCACGTGAAATATGGTGGACCTTTTATCTTGTATACGTTTTGCTAAATAAACACGTTCAAATTTTATTGACGCTATTTTATGAGGGCAGCTTTTTTATGTTCAAGATTGTAGATATCAATAAAAAGTTACTAGCGATTACAGTAATTTTATTTGTTTAATGATTTACAGCCAACCGGGCTTCTACGTTATTACATACAACAAAATAATTATTGAATTATTTTGACACCCTAAAAAATTACAAGAAGATTTTTTTTTAATGATTTATTGAAACTTAAAACCTCATTGTAATATATTTTCAATCATTGAAGATAATATTAACAACTCCCAAATCGAAACACAAAACCGAAAAGAAAGAGATAGCGGTAGCAGCTGGGATTCGAACCAAGGACCTCGTGGTTTATCCGGGACCTGCGCTCTATGCCAACTGAGCTACGGCTACCTCAATCCATCCCGTCATTTTTATCGGTATCATACTTCAACTTCTAAGAACTGTCAATATCATCATCGTTTAATTCATGTATATTTTTTAGCTACTGCTACCTTTTTATATATTCAAGATTCTGCCCGAATTTATTTGTAATCGTTAGATAGTGTCTCAGATGTACCGATTTTTTTTTTGGAATAATTTATTGACCATCACGCCGTTTCCCAAACAACTCGATCTTGGCATACACTTCTTGCTTCATTCACATTCATACATCGTATCATATATTCTCTTCTGTTAATCTGAATTCTGACATGGCCCGACTCAAGTATTTGACTCACTTGATCGTGCAATGTCTTCCTCGGGCGTCCCCGACTTCACCTTCCATTCACATTCCCGTCATATTACATTCCTTACACTCCTTTCTTCGTTCATTTGCTCTACATTTCCAAAACATCTAACGGCCGTTTTTCCCAACTTTTATAATGATCAATTCAAGTCAAGTGTTTTGTTGATCATTTGCTGTTCGTCTATCTCCAAGCATTTTTATCCTAAACTGTCTATGTTGGTGCCCGCCCACTTTCGCAGACTATAAAATAGTTCCCGCCCACTTTCATAGAAAATAAAATAGTACCCACCCACTACGAAATGTACCTTGTGATACATAAAATAAGTTAGGTTCTCTTCAGTTTTATTTAAAACACATAAAAAACATGTTTTGACATTCGAAAACGGACATAAATATTTAACGTTCAACATTTGAATCGCGATAAGTAGATCGCGAACATAATGATATTTGACATTTGTTCGCCTTGTTGACACTTTTTATAACTAGTTCTCTGTTGAGCGGAACTCAATAACACAAAAACCGTTATCCTAAATTGATCGTAAATTTGATCGAGAATTTCGTTGAGAAGAGCGTATTTGCGCATTTCAATAGTGTTGAGGCAAAATTTGGTTCAACAGTCGCTCGGTAGAGTTGGGAATAACGGCCGTAAGCGTCCTTTTTTTAATATTACTCAACACGCTAACAGCAGTCTTGCATTCTTAAATATCGACATCATTTATTGGTTTAACCTTAAACCTACAATTTTTTTAATGGATTCCGGTTTATAAGGATAGGCTCCCAAATATTTTCTTTCAGAAAATATGTAGGTAAGTAACGGAATCGATATTTTTCTCATTTCATAGCAATCGTTAGGAGTTACACCGTCATAAAAATCGACTGCATTTGTTGGTTTACCATTGGAAATAGAAAAATGTATTAAAAAGTTGCTGTCATGCTATTGTCACCCTATCCCCAGCGGCCCGCGAACTAATTTCAATTTGACCCTCCAGCTAAAAATCCATCTTTAATCTAAACCGATTGCATTACGTAAATGTTAAAAAGATGTTTGAGTAATATAAAAAAAAAAAAAAAAAAAAAAAAAAAAAAAAAAAAAAAAAAAAAACAAAAAAAAAAAACAAAACGAAGTATTTCTTGAACGTTTTCAAACAACGTGAGAGATATTTGGAAATTTTTTTCCGTTAATTTCGCGGTACATTATCAAATTGCTTTTTCCTAACCAAAACACGTTAAAAACACCAACATGCCATTATTTCGTGAGTGGTTTTTGATGTATTTTTTTCGAAAAATTTTCCCGCAAAGGACACCACGAAAATAGCCCAAATTGGGAAAACTTTTTTATCATGTAAACTAAGGTGAACGAACACTGGTGATAAAATGTATTACATTTTCTTGTGGCACTAGTCGCTGAACGAATAATCCCCAGAAGTGTGATCTATGTCTCTGTAAGAACGAGCACTGACGAAATTTTCAACAATTTTAACATCATGCCAATAAAACAATTTTACTCTAAAACAATACTACTTTAGAAACGCATATTAGAAACACTAGATCTCAGAGTCAAAAACACATCCGACAAGCAATTACAAATACAACATTTAGCCAAAAAGCTTCTTATGCTATGATACTAAACTTTACAACAAGATCCCGCTATCCTTCAAAAATCACAATAACATTAAAACATTTAAAACTAAATTAAACGCTGGATACGTTACACAGCGAGATCTGAAATAGAAAATACATTAACACTAAATACACGCTGATACAAAAACCACACAACTGCAATTTAAATACTTCGTAGCGCCCTTGAGGTGATTTTCTCACGAAAACGGCACTATAGAAATAATCCATTTTATTATTATTATTATTACAATTCATTTAGCAATTCCATCAAAAAAATAAACAATTATTTTACATCATTTGATAATAATAATTTAATTTCTCATTTTGTAAATAAAATCATCAACACGGGAAATCCCATGGAGATTTTTTTTTTACTTGAAAAAAAAAAGATTAAAAAACCTTTTTTTTATTAGTGTTTGCCAATTTAAAAGCAATCTGTTATTGTCTACTCCTAGGCCCCAGGCCAGTGAAATTGTTTATCTAGGAAGAATTTCAATATTTGAAAAAGTTTTATCAAAATTACCATAAGTAAGGAAAAATTAAGCTTACTTCGGTCACAAAGACACACCCACAACAGACAGTGAAAAGATGGAATAAATCACGAGTAAAATAATTAATTTTCTTATGTTCAATTCAATTAGATTAGATGGTAGACACTCCATAAGTGAAAGACTCTTCATTTTTAACATCTCCTTCCTCTTTCTCTTCCCCAAATCCTTAATCTTCCCAATTTCCCACTTCTTCCCATTCCCTTTATCCTCACAACTTACCTAAATCATAAATATTTATTATTTTTAAGTCACTAGTAATATGTTTTAGTTATATATCGCCACCTATAAGTCA